>OX451740.1:1065919002-1066004440 GCA_948472305.1 Vicia faba | reverse complement strand
AAAAGGATAATGTATTAAAAATCAGAAAATAAATTCTATTACTGCATTATTTATATATATAATCTATATATATATATATATATATATATATATATATATATATATATATACTATATATATATATATATATATATATATATATATATATATATATATATATATATATATATATATATATATATATATTATATATATATATATATATATATATATATATATATATATATATATATATATATATATATATATATATATATATATATATATACTATATATTATATATATATATATATATATGTACAAATGTCCATATAAACAAATAAATACTTGAAAAATATAAAAATGGTGTAAAAAATATTTTTCATGTTTTTAATATTATTAGCAAAAATAAATAAGTCAAAATGAAAAAAGAAAAGTCAAAAAATCATGAGAATAAACATAATGGGCTCAGGGGGTATGAAACCAAAAATGTGGTGTGAAAAGAAAATCATAAGCAAGCCCAGCCCATGAAGCTTCTTCTTCAACCTCTGAACAAAAACGTTCAAAAAACGCGCGCCTGTAATTCCAATTCAAACACCTGGATTCTTTGATCTTTTACACAAACTTCCAACATAAGAAATGTTAAGCATTGAATCACGATTCTAAATATGTAAAAAACTCATCCTAACTCTCAGAAATGAGAGAGAATTTTGACATTCCCAAATCCTGACCTAAGTTTTCTGCCATATTCAAACCTTAAATTCTCACAGCTCAAGCAAAATAAATGAAAAGTAAAAGCATGTACATATTCAGGGGCATGAGTAGAACACTTCTTATTCACAAACTTAGAGCTAATGATGCCTAGACTAAGAGTTAGAAGTTCAAGAAAATACCTGTTCAGTTGAAGTTTTATCTGGCAATGGGGGAGCTTTCAGAGCAAGATGATGATCTGTACAGCTTGCCTGAAGTGTGGTGATGCTATTCTAATGCTTACTTTGCCTTGAGACACCTTGAATCGAGCTATGGACCTTCAACTGCAAAATAAGAAAGTGAAAATGGTGGAACTGGTTAGAGTAATTACAGGTCGTGTTTTAGGTTTTGGTTAGCTTGCATTGATGCTAG
Organism: Vicia faba; assembly: GCA_948472305.1. Taxonomy (NCBI): domain Eukaryota; kingdom Viridiplantae; phylum Streptophyta; class Magnoliopsida; order Fabales; family Fabaceae; genus Vicia; species Vicia faba. The sequence continues at coordinate 1,066,003,339 of OX451740.1, read as the reverse complement.
GGAATGTGTTTGATGAGCTTTGGGCAAGAAATTATGCAAGGGATGAGAGTTGGCACTCAAACTGCAGTGAGAACTCTGTTTGAGCAGTTTGATGGTGGTTCTGAGTTTGTGGAGGTATTGGAGGTATTGGAGTCGTGTGCTAGCTTAGTTAGGATGATTAGAAGGTGTACACAATGTTTGTTTAAGTGTTCTAATGCTGAGATCAAAGTTGTGTTGTGAAATGCCAAGTTTCTTAACACTTAAGCAAGCAAAGCCAAGTTGATGTTCTAGGCAAGTAGATGCCCCCTAAACATGCTGCTAACCTTGTCTTGATCAGAGTGTTTTGCTCATAATCTTGTGCCAATTGGATTTGATCTGTACCTCTTGGATTTGCATTATGACATAAAGCTTGCTTTTGCAAAAATGGTCATTTTACTTTTTCCATTTATGGCTTAATTCAACATGTAATGCACAAACTCATGAAACAAAGCCTTAGCACAATGAACATGCATTAAATTATTGAGTGTTGGATGGTTTAAGGGCCTGTAATGTTGCACAAACCAAGCTGACTTGAAAATGGCATAAGTTATGAACATGTACATGACCAATTCAAAAGTGAGTTTTTGCCATATTGCAAAATTCGAATCTCTCAAGTTATGAGGTTGTTTGATGAGTTCTTGGACATTTTGGAAAGCTTGGAATGTGTACTACAATCCATCTTTGAAATTCAAATTGAAATTCCAAGTGGAAGTGTATGTAAAATGGCCTTGAAGTTAGGTAGAAAACCTTGCCAAAATAGGTTAAAATTTCACTAAGTTAAGAATGGTTTAGTACCCTTATTCTAAAAATTGTAACTTGAGATACAAGCCTCATTTGGGAAAACTTTGTGAATCAAAGTTGTAGATTATGCAACAAGCTACAACTTTCATGTTTTGACTTTTGTTTGAATCCAAATGAATCTTGGTGAGAAAGTGGGGCAAAGTTGGGGAAAATTAGGTTTTTTCATAACTTAGAAAAATTCTAAGTTATGAAAAATTCTCATTTCTAACCCTAATTTGCATTTTTGATTTCTTGGTGAACAAGTTTCATGATTTGGCATGTTTTGATAAAAAATGAATCTTGACCCTTGATTTTGACCAAAAAGTCAAAGTTTGACTTTTCAGTATACAGTCAAAATTGATCAATTGACTGGGAAATTCAACTGTCAATTTTGTGCATTTGGGATCTTTTGAGTTTGTTGAGCATGTCAAGATAATTCCATGGGGTGCTTGAGTCCATATGTGAGCTTGGTTTTCCATTGGTTGGGTCAAACAGTCAAAAATTGCCTTTGTGCAGTCAAAACCCTAAAAATGACCATTTTGCCCTTTTGGTGATCTGATCAAATTTCTTGTGGAATTGTGATCCAAACTTGATCAAATGGTCCATGTGAGTTCATGATGTTGATGTGGGTCAATTTTCATGAGGTTTGACTGTCAATTGGCCACAGTTAACTTTTTCCCCAATACAGCTGATTTCTAGGTCAACTGTCCAATTGACTGGGCAAAACTTGGAATCAAGACTTGAAACTTGATATGGATAAACTTGGGAGTCCAATATGAAGCAAAAAAGTCATATTAGGCATTTTAGGTCAAAACATCTTTGTGCAAACACAAACCCTAATTTGGGTCAACAGTGCAAGGAGAAGTCTTGAGCAGATGAAACCCTAACCGGATCTTGATCTTTAAGGGCTTTGTGATGAGAAACCAATGAGAAATGGGAGGGAAAATTTTGGGGTACAACAATATGCATATGAAAATGATTAACTATTAATAAATGAATGCACGAACAATAATAAGCATTCACCTAGGGATTTGGGATGTCCCCACAAGTTATGCCAATAACATTATCCCTACAGGGTTACTCCATCCAGAGTTCCAATAGATACGTTTCCTAGAAATTCGATTCCCCAGTCAAGTTTTCCAGAACTAAAAAAGAAACTTTGCAAAAAGTCCTTCCCCAGATAAGTACATTTCCCCAGTAAGGTCTTCAGGGTTTATTTCCCCAACTCCCCAACAGTGGTCATGGGTCTATTTTCCCAGACAAAGATACATTTTAACAACATTCATGCATCATAACCTATGCATACAAAACACATATAACACGATCTCATTTACTTTGAGAATGTCATTACGCAATACATGCATCATGACATTGCATAACAACTAATTCTTTACCTTTGTAGGAAAAATCAATTAACAGATGAATGTCATCAGCTATCTATATAATCAGACAATTCTCTATGGAGTCTAAAAACTGACAAGTATTACCATTTAAAGACTTGCCCCAGGTAATCGTTCTGAAGAACATACTTGTTGAAGTAGTAGTCATCACAGATTCCTTCATAACCTGTTGAAGTAGTAGTAATCAAAGATTCCTTCATAACCTGTTGAAGTAGTAGTCGTTATAGATTCCTTTATAAACTGCTGAAGTAGTAGTCGTCACAGATTCCTTCATAACCTATTAAAGTAGTAGTCATCATAGATTCATTCATAACCTGTTGAAGTAGTAGTCATCACAGATTCCTTCATAACCTATTGAAGTAGTAGTCGTCATAGATTCCTTCATAACTTGTTGAAGTAGTAGTTGTCATAGATTCCTTCATAACCTGTTGAAGTAGTAGTCATCATAGATTCCTTCATAACCTGTTGAAGTAGTAGTCGTCACAAATTCCTTCATAACCTGTTGAAGTAGTAGTTGTCATAAATTTCTTCACAACCTGTTGAAGTAGTAATCGTCATTAGATTCCTTCATAACCTTTTGAAGTAGTAGTCATCGCAGATTCCTTTATTACCCGTCAAAATAATAGTTGCATGTAGAATCTCTTCTGGATGCATCTCTTAAAAGAACAAGTCAAACACCAGGCTTATCAACATTCACTCAGGATGGCATCTTCAAGCCCATCTCCGACATTACCTCTCCAAATGGAATCTTTGAGCCCATTCTCGTCATAATTAACCAACAACATTATTTATTACACCAGCAAGTGCAAATTTCTGGGAACTTTGGTGTTCAATCCTCTTCCACCTTCAAGTCACAAATGGAAAATCTCGTCGTTGTACCCCAATTTTTTCCCCTAAGATCCCTTCATCATATCATATCAATTCAATCACAACAAGATCACATTGGGCTTTAGCTCTTCTCCTTATCTTTAAGTTTTTCTCATAGGGAATCACCAAGCACCTTGACTTGTATTTTGTGATCATCTATGTTTTGTAGGGATTAACTTTTAACTAACAAATACAAGGAATGTTTTCCCTAATTGATGATGTTGTAGGTGAAAGCACAATGCATTCCATCAAAGTTAGCTTTTGGATTCATAAGTTCATTCTTTGTGCCTTCCTCAACAAAAGCCTCATTGAGATTCAAGCCTCTATGAAAGATATTTTGAAGTAACATCATGGAAAATTCTTTCATGATTCATTATTCCTCAAGTTGTCAAAGTTAGCTCAAGAGTAAAAGGGTTGACTAAAGAAGTTTGACTCGATTGGACAAGTCTTTTTCTCCATTGATCACAAGTGCATATCTCCTTCAATTATCAAGATGTGGAAGTGATGTTGGTTGCTAAGAATTCTCATTATCATCCTTAACAACCTCTATTTGCAATATAAAAGTATTGGTGCAAGAAGGTTGAACAAAAATTGCAAAGTTCTCCCAAGGTATTTTCTTGCTCTAGGAGTTAGGGTTTTGAACTTCAAAGGGGTATATCTTGCTCATATTTTGGTATTTTTGAGTGATTCCAAAGAAATCCTTCTCTTCAAAGGGTTATTAAAAAATAACTTCAAAGGCATTAAGGAAATTTTGTGTGTAAGAGACTTGAGGCTGAAGAAAGATTACAAGTCCTCCAGATGAACCCTCAAATCCCTTCATGTGACTTCAAATGATCATAACTTAATCAATTTTTATCACCTTGAGACCATTATTTTTCCACAATGATATTAAATATGTGAGCTTCAACCTCTCTTTTATGTGAAAAGTGTGAAATTGGAAAAAAGATGCCCTAAAGATGCAAAAGATTATAGGTCATTTCATGAATTTTTGCCAACTTCAACAAGTCATAACTCTCTCAATTTTTGGAGATTTTGAATGGTTCAAGCTTCAAAATGCAATTCAAAAGATCTACTTCATTCCATATTTTTTGGTCAAGAGAAAATTTCAAGTGGAAGGCCATGTTTGGATGCCAAACATTGCAAGTCATTTTTGAAGAAAAACTTAGAAATTTTCTAAGTATGAAAAGTCAACTTCTTTTTCCCAACTTTGACTCATTGAAACTTTCAACTCAAGCAACCATTTTGTCCCATTATTTTTCCATTACAAAGCTTGTAAACTCATATTTCTAAAGCTTCAAGAATGAAGCCCTTAGACCCCTTGAGTTGAGAATGTCATTAATTTGAATTTGGTAACTTGGAACTGAAGTTTCATCACAAGTCAGATTTTGAAATCTTTGTTTTGGCTTCTAATCATAAGTTTTCCATGCGTTTTTGCTTCTAATCCTGTTTAACAACTTTCCAAAGGCGTTTAGCATCATGAAACGCACGATTTGGCCGAGTTTTGATGCAAAACAAGTCACACTTTGTTCATGCTGTAGACCAACACGATTTCCCTCCAAACATCATAATTTCACACGCTTAAGGATCTCATTCATTCTCCTATAAATAAAGGGTCATCCCCCATTCATTTCCTCAAGCTTAGACAACCAAGATCACCCTGCCAAACGCTTTCTTGAACCCAATTTCCAGCTGTTTCGAATTTGCTTTTACAACATCCCTCAATCATTTTTTTGTCAATTCACCTTCATTGAACTTCTCTGAAGCTAACCATACAATTATCTTCAAGAATCGTGACCTATATTGATCCATAGAAGTCCAGTTTCAGAGCTCTGCACCTTAACTTCAATCGGTAGATTCCTTCACCAATTCTCTCAAACTTTGATACTATTATGAAGCTTTCATCATCCTGGTTCTAGTCACAACATTTGTTTTTAACTGGAAGCACATTTTGACCATGAAATTTCAAATCTCTTTTCAAAACTTCACTTCCAAATTGTTTGAGCTACAATTTACATAATATTTTCGCGAAGGTGTGGTTGTCTTCATCTTGATGAGACGAAGCGAATGGTACCGGTCTCGTGCTCTAATTTTACAGTTTGAGCGACCTGGTTTTGAGACTGGCTGGAGGTTGAAGATGACCAACGTGTCATCCTTCAACCAATGAAACAACGCCATTTGAAATTTTTGAATTTTCGATTTTATATTGAATCTTGTGCTTTATTCAGTAATGACCATGATATGCACAATGCGCCAGATCCCTTGGATTTGGTTACTAACACGTTTTGACTCTCATCCAATGTTCCACATGTTTTTGACTTTATTTTTTATTTCTGATTTTTATATTTAATTGCTTTAGATTTCAAAAATTCATAGAAAATTCATTTTAACTCCAAAAAATCTGGAAAAAATAGGGAAAATACTTTTGATTTTCCTCTTCTTAATTTTTATTTTTTTACACTTTTATTTTGTGTTTTGATATTTTTTATAATTTTTCACTTTATTTGAATTGTTTTAAATGTTTAAAAATACCTTTATGCATTTTTGGATTCTGAAAAAAAAAATAGGGAATGGTCCAATGACATTGTGACAAATATCGGTGACCTCATTTATTTTTTATTTCTGACTTTATTATTTTTTATCATTTTTTATTTATTTTACCTACTTTTAATTTTAAAAGTAGTTTATGACTTTAAAAAATTGCCAAAAATTTTATAAAAATATTTGAGTTTATTTCTGATTTTTATATGGCCTTACTTAATTTTTCTTGATTAATTTAAATATAGTTGCTATTTTTCCTCTATTATTCCCATATTATAATCGTTTTAAAATCCTTACTCCTTTATTTTAAGTGCCATTTTATTTTTGTATATTTTCTGGCTGATCTTGGATTGAAATTTTGATCATGAACTTTGTTAACATCATTGGATCCATGGTGTTGAGTTTAACTCCATAAATATGGATGAATGATTTTAATAATAGTTTGATTAAATTTTGATTCAAATGTGGTTTATTCATTTTTCCCTTCCCTCTTCATCTCATCCCCTTCTTATTGCACAAAGTGTTATTGGAGCATGATTTTTATATCATGTCTCAAAACAAATGGTGCATAGATTGCTATTAACCGGCCTCAAAATAGGTGCGACTTCTATATAAGTCCACTTACGATTGCTTAACATAGCACTAAATTTCGTCCCGATTTGAGAAAATGATCATTCGTGGCCCAAACTTATGTTTGCAAGCTCAAGTATGTTAATTTGAACCATATGATCTAATAACCTTGAGATCCATTATTACGAGGCTTTGGTTCTACCAATCCTCTAATGGAACTTCATCAATTTTGGTCAAAGTGGATCACTTAAACATCATTGATCATTAGGTTACTTTGAGATTCTTAAAATGGATGATATACTTGACAAAAAGCAAATGCATCTTGTTGTTGAAAGGCTTTGGTTCTACCAATCCTCTAATGAGTTCCAGATGCAAGTTTCAAGATGGTCATCCAACTAACCATTAACTTTTAACAATTGACTTTATTTTATGCTTTTATTTTATGCTTTTACTTTATGTACCATTTACTTTGACATTTACATTTCATGTTGTTTTCATCTTTGCTCACTTGAGCCTTTATCTTTTTATGTCTTGTTTATTTTTGCTCACTTGAGTTTTTCATTTCTTTTTGAAGATACCTAATAATCAACTTAAACCCTAAAAAAATTTAATGTTACTTTGACTACTTGGTTACTATCCTTGGCATTGTGGAGTTATGTACTTCTTGTACTTAGGATTAGAAGCCTTGATCTACCTTGAGACCTTGTGACCTTAATTTTTATTTTTGTCTAGAGTTCTTGGGATTTACCCCCAAGACATTGGGTTGTTTGTTTATTTTGTGTGCAGGTTATTATGATTACATGCTTTGTCTGTGATCTGGAATTCATCTGTATATAGTCGTTACTCTATCTAATTTTTATGAAGACTTAATGCAATTTAAGTTTGGTATTCTTGAGGGATTTATTAATTTTTTGCTTGGTTTCAAATCCAAAGGATGGAATTCTACATTGACTCATTATGTCAAGTGTTAGCTTCTTGTTTTGTTAGATGGTCTTTCTCCTTAGCTTTTACCTTATGCTTTAGGATATCCCCTTCTTCTCCACCTGTTGTACCCCAAAATTTTCCCTCTCATTTATCTAGAATTTGCTCACAAGATCTCCTTGGGCTCAAAACTGCACTAGGGTTTGATCAACTCAAGACACCTCCTTAGGCACTGATGACCAAAATTAGTTGAGTTTGCACAAGGATTTTTGAACTATAAATGCTTCATATGACTTTCATGGACCATTATGGACCCCCAAGATTACTCATGTCAAGTTTCAAGCCTTGGATCACACTTTTGATCAGTCAATTGAGCAGTTGACCTAAAAATCAGTTGTATTGGAGAAAAAGTCAACTATGGCCAATTTACAGTCAAAATTCATAATTTTTTATCCACATCAACATTTTAAACTCATATGTATCATTTGATCAAGTTTGGACCATAATTCTTCAAGAAATTTGATCAAATCTCCAAAAGGGGAAAATGGTCAAAATTAGGGTTTTGACTGGGAAAGGGAAATTTCTGATGTTTGACCTAGAAAATGGTCAATTGGTTTAAGGAATGATCTCAAGAGTCCAATTGTATCATTTTGACCTAATTACATGATTCAAAACATTGCAAATCCATTGGATTTACAGATGAATTTTGCAGTCAACTGATCAAAAGTCAATTGTATACTGAAAAGTCAAACTTTGACTTTTTGGTCAAATTTAAGTACCAAAGATCACAATTCATAAAAACATGTCAAAATATGAAACTTATTCATCAATAAATCAAGATTTCATTTTGAAAAGTCAAAATTTCTAAACTTAGAAATTTTTGTGTCAAAAATTTCTTATTTTTTCATAACTTTGAGCAATTTTTTCATTATGATGCAAGATGATTCAAAGGAAACTTCCAACATGAAAGTTGTAGATCTCCATGAAATCTACAACTTTTCATAACACAACTTCTTCCAAAATTGCTTATATCTCAAGTTATAATTTTATGAATACATGCTCATGAACTAAAAAAGACTTAGTGAAATTTTGCCCTAGTTAGGCAGATTTTTTTATCTAACTTCATGGAAATTTTTCACATAGTTCCAAGGGGAATCTACAAAAGCAATTCAAAAATGGGTTGTATATCACATTACAAGCTTTCCAAAATGTCCAATAACTCCTTGATATCATTCTTGAGTAGGGAGAATAAAAGAGATGAAATTGGTGTTTTGTCACTTGAATTACAAGGCATTTTGTGATGAACAAAAATCCAATTTCAAACCTATGTTGCACAATATTATTTTGCAAGCTTCTAAACCTCAATATCTCTCCATAATCAAAATATTACACTTGCTTTTGAGCTATTATCCAATTGTTCCAAGCATTGTCCAAGCCAATTTGCCATTTTAGGAAGAAAGTCACCATTCCATTCTTGAAAAGTTGCTTTAGTCACGAAGTCAACTTGTCTTGAGCTTCTAACTTGTTCTTTCTGCACACGTAACTCCTATAATCCAAAAGCAATGTGTCTAAGACCTAAAAAAGCTCAGAACATGCTTGTATAATACTTGAGATATGTCATTTCACTTTTCTTCAAAAGCAAGTTATAGAGCCATAACCCTATAACTCAGAAGCCTGGAGTGATTTTATGCTCTAATCTTTTCCATACATATTAACAAGTTTATTGTAAGTTAAGACATGATTTAAAGCATCCTAAAACTCTCCCAAACACCCTTGCCGCACAAGACTGCTCAACTTGACAATTTTGAGCCAAAACTCTCCATCTCCATTTCCACTCGTGCGTTTTGATTCTTAATCATTCAAACACCTTACATAAATCATACACAAGTGATTCAGGCCCCTGTTTCAAGACTGTAACCCCTCCATTACTATCCACCATTTTCAAATATCAAGCTTGCAAGTTGACTTGAGTAGGGAGATTCAGGGACTTTCAAAGCAAAGTAAGAGTTGGAATACACTCAAGGAGGTACAGGCAAGCTAAACAGATCACCGGGCCATCTCCAAAGTTGGTCAAACTCCATTCACGACTCCAGCTGCAAGAGGTAAGTTTTCAAACTTCCATCTCTTCATACATGCATCATTTGTTTCTGATTTGTGAAGATAAAATGTAGATATCATTGCTCTAAAACTGACCATGTTCATAGTTTTCATTTATATTGATTGTATGTAGAGAATTTCAGATTTGAACTTTCTGAAAAAATCAGGTTTCAATTTAGGGCCAGCAAAATTAATCTTCATCTTTGACTTTTAGCTTACATAAGTTATATGGTTAGATTCGTGAGGAAAAATATCACAACTTTCATGTTTGCATTTTCCATTTTTGTTGAGAAATGAATGAGATACAGATGGTCCAGCTGGCTGAAGGTTGAAGATGAAGTACAGGTCATAGAGACGTTTTACCTTATGTATTTATTGTTTCATTTGTATTAACGGATGTACAGCCACCCCAGTGGCAAAGGTAGTGCACGTGTGTGTGTGGAAGGTCATGGGTTTAATACCCAGCGCTACCTTTTGCCATTATTTTTTAGCATTTTTCTCATTTTTGTTCAACTAGGCGCCTGGGCTTCCAATAAGTGGGTCTTGTTTTTTTTTGCTGACTCCTAATCCCTGCTTTACTTCAGCACCCCCCGGACCCATAATTTCTTTATTTCATTTTTTATATATTTTATTTTACTTTCATATTTGCTTTTACTATTTTTATTATTACTATTAACATTACTTTTATTATTATTAACAAAAAAATCCAAAAATATTTATTTTATTATTTTTTGCATTCATATTTATTTTATTTTCTTATAAAACAAAAAGGCCAAAACCATTTTCTTTTAACAAATTAATTTCTTTTTTTAATAATTAATATTTAGGTTTAGGTTTAAATATTATATTATTTTCTTGTAAGTAAAATTAATTTAGAACTTAGGTTTTTTTAATTAATCAATTTCCATATTATTTTATTAATTTAAAACCTTTTCATAAAAAACTCTAAAAATACTTTTTTTTAATTTAATTTCTTTCTTAATTAACTTAATTAATTTTAATTAATCATTTTTCTTAATTAGATTTAGGTTAAAACCTTTTCATGAAAACCAAATAAAAATCATTTCTTTTCCATTTGCATTTGTGCATTTTTATTCAATTCTTGTACATTTATTCAATATGGTTGTAATAGTTAATTAGATTTAATTTTCTTGCAAAATCCCCATTTGTAAATTTGTACACCCCCTCCCATAAATCATGTAATAGCTTAGTATTTTTATTTTCCGCAATTTATCGCTTTATATACAAATTCTAGTAATTAGGGTTTTGTATGGAAAGATTAAAACCAACCAAATAGCAAACCCTAATCAAAGACAAATAAATGCATGTAAATTAACACATTTTCCCACATACACCCTTAGGGTAAGCCCACTTTGTTGCCTTACAAAAATGGCCATATTACGCATGCAAGGTATCTTAGCAAAAATAAGTAAAATACAAGATCATAGTCCCACGATGACGCTATCTAAGTTGCCTTACAAATGGTCTTAGTCCCTTAAAAAGAATGCTAAGATACCTTACAATATTGCTAATCATGGTTATACAATGACCCACACCCGTCCCGTTTACATCCAAATATAGGGTTGCTTACCAAATCAATGGTAAGATAACAATGTCAAAGGAAAAGGAAATGAACAAGAAAGACATTTGAGTAGGTAGATTGCTCCTTATTACTTGCTCCATTTCAAAACAAACATCCTGGCTATTTTCAAAAACAAACACATACACTTTCAAACATCTTACAAAATTGAAAACATTTTCAAAAGATCAAACATCTTTGTATACATTCTTACGAACGAGAATCATTACAAAAATTTCCTAAATAATGGCCTCTTTATAAAATACTTTCAAAAACCACGCAAAGCACAATTTCAAAAAAAAGCAAGTGATCTAGAAAGTAACTAAGAGCCCATTGAAAACCATGGATGAAAAGGGTGCTAATACCTTCCCTTTTCATAATCTACCCCCCGAACTCAAGAAACAATCTCAAAGGTCTTTCCTGTGCTTTTTCACCTTTCCTTTTGGATAAAATAAAAGTCGGTGGCGACTCCGCAACATTTGCAATCAAACGCAAAACCTTCAAGTAAGTTCTTCCACCGTATCACAGAACTGGCGACTCTGCTGGGGAAAATTCTAATAGTGGGGTTACCTTAGGGATATATCACATTTATTTGCTTACATTGTTTGACTTGTATGCTTTACATTATGGTTCTTTGTTTGGGTTTGAATTCTCTACCCGGATTTTGGGGTACATTATAGGTAAGTAGCAATACATTGTGGAAATTGTGCGGGGTATACCGACATGGTCTAAGAAATAGCTACGTTAGTGCGACATATTTGTGGGTACCGGTAGCCTTTAAGTTAATCAAAGAGAATATGGGGCCGCTGAGTGATGTCATAAAGCACTAATGAACTTTTAGAATCTTTACTTAACGAACATGGCCTTTAGGATGTAGTGAGATGATCGGCTTTGGTGCATTCTGAAGTTGGTAGATACTCGACACTACACTCATTGAGGTTTGGTTTCTTGGGATATTTTGGTCGCCATTAAAGAGGCTTGTGCTGAAACAATGACCAAGGAAACAAACCAGTGATATTGAGCTCCTTAGAACCCGGTTACTATTACTAGGACGGGTTTAAGCCAACTTAACTTTAAGAGGGTACTTAACTATAAAACTCCATGCAAGCCTAAACCTAAGGATTTGTTTGCTTTATTTGTATATGCATACTTGTACATAACATCATGAACATCATATACATCCACTAACCATTTCAAGGATTTTAGGATTCATCTTTGTTATTTTTTTGTAGGATATAGATTCACTTCGCAGAAAAACTATTCAAGTCAATCTTGTAAGGATCCATCCACAACTTAAGGATCTAGCTTCGAGGATTCCTGAAAACTCTCCATTAACTGAGAGACATGGTCGCCTATTCAACTTGGTCACCTCCAACACAAATGAGGACATGATGAAGGATATTTTTCAGTTCTTTGATCCTTTACACCATTGCTTCACATTTCCCGACTATCAACTTGTGCCTACTTTGGAAGAGTTCTCCCGACTCTTGAGGATTCCCATTCTCAATCAACTACCTTTCAACGGTACAGAAAGAGACCCAAAGCCATAAGATATTTCTCAAGCTCTACACTTGCACACATCTGATGTCACAACTCATTGGGAAGCAAGGAGTGGTGTCAAGTGTTTCCTTGCAAAGTTCCTATTTGAGAAAGCCCAAAATTGTTGGAATTCCTTTGACTTGCAAGCCTTTGAGGAAATTTTGGCTCTCCTCATCTATGGGATGGTTTTGTTTCCAAATCTTGACCAACTCATAGATGTCAACACCGTCAAAATCTTCATATCCCGCAACCCGGTGCCTACATTGCTAGGAGATATCCTACACTCTTTTCACACTCGCACAATGAGGAAAAGAGGTGTCCTTATGTGTTTCACTCCTCTCTTGGCAAGATGGTTTATTTCGCATCTTCCCCAATCTGTATTAAAAAATGAGCAAGGTTCAAGGTGGTAACAGAGGTTGATGACGCTCAAACATTCAGACATTCATTGGTGCTCCCGATCCATAGAGAATGTTACTATTATCGATCGTTGTGGAGAGTTCCCTAATGTCCCATTACTTGGCATTAAGGGAGGTATCATCTATAACCCATGCTTAGCCTTAAGACAGTTTGGTTACGCCCGAAGGGATGGCCCACACGAGATGTTGATTCAAGGTTTGGTATTTGACTACGACAACGACGATCAAGGTTTTCGCCAGAGATTTATCCGAGCTTGAAGGATGTTAAACAAGGTAGATAGCAAGACATTGGGGCATAAGAATTCCATCCCTCTTGAGCCTTACCTCAAATGGGTACGAACTCGTGCTCAGAATCTTATGATGCCTTACCCCCCATTCTCCCGGTAATCATTAAGCCTATCATAGAGGGAAATGTTCCATACACTATCCTACATCCTGATATGCCCACCTCTCTTTAAGACCTACAAAGGGATTAGATATAACTCAAGGGAGAGAGAGATACCTTCGAAGCCCAATTCTACGCGAGCGAGAAGAAGGTTTTAGAACTCACTAGACTACTTCATGAGGAGCAGACTCTGAATGCCTACATCGCACCAAAGAGGATGTGCACTACCTTTTTATCTTAGAGTTTTTGTATTATTTTTCCCGAAAAGGCATTGATGTACTCAAGCTTTAATCTATTAATATAACATGTGTTTCCTTTTTGTCTAAAACAAATTTGAATCTTAAAATCCTTGAAATCATTACATATGCATATACCATTCATCATAACATAAGCAGGTTTCTTGCAACAAGTCTCCTCATCTCTCTATTGTTTATTTCAGTAAGATGGATCTCGAGAAAACAGTGAAGGACCTCCAAGATCAGAATACACGATTTCAACAGTTGCTCTTGACCCTAGCCAAAGGACAAGAATAGTTGAAGACTTTGCTGGCTAAAGAGAAGAAAAAGAAGACAAAGAAGGTAGCCGAAGTCCTAAACATGGGAAGAAGATTTCATGGGCAGACAAGAAGGACCTTAGACTTTGCAACGAAATCCGGTGAGAGAGACAATCAAGATGGGAAAGGCAAGGAAATAATTGTCCCGTCAGAATTAGAAGAGGAAGAGGAAGAAGAAGACTATTATGAAGAACAATACCCTTCAGCTGATGATAAGTATAAACATCTCGAAGAGCGGTTGAGTGCGATGGAAATCCAAAAAGTGCCTGGCTTGGACTTTGAGGAATTGGGGTTAGTGTCGGGGATTTTCATTCCTCCCAAATTCAAAGCACCTGTGTTCTCCAAGTATGACGGAGTCTCATGTCCAAAAATGCATCTCCGATCCTATGTGAGGAAAATCCAACCCCATACCGCTGACAAAGACTTATGGGTACACTTCTTCCAAGACAGCCTATCTAGAAATCAACTTGATTGATTTTACCAGTTAGAAAGAGCCAATGTTCATAACTGGGAAGATCTTGCTGCAGCCTTTTACAAACAATACCAATACAATGTTGACCTTGCACCTACCCGTACTCAACTTCAGAGTATGGCCATGGCTTCAAATGAAGGCTTCAAGGACTATGCGCAAAAATGGAGAGATTTAGCCGGAAGAGTTCAACCCCCTCTATCTGAGAAAGAGTTGGTAGACATGTTCTTGGGCACCTTGTTTGGTCCCTTCTTCAATCATTTAATTGGAAGTTCATCGACAGGTTTTACTGAACTAATATTGACCATAGAAAGGGTAGAAGCCGGGATAAAGAGTGGAAATATTCAGAAAGATACATCCTCTGCTGCTATAAGGAACCCATTTATCAGAAAGAAAGAAAGAAGTGGTTGCCATTTATCCTCAGAGAAATCAAGATAGGGTCGAGCGCCGACCAATGGTGGGGGCTGTTATGATTCCTAAACTTGCGCCTGATCAGCAAAGAAACAACCAACCAAGGATGGAAAGACCAGTTAGACAATTCACCAGAATTAACATAACCCTATCTCAGGTATTTCCACATCTGTTAAGATCCAACCTAGTGACCTTGAAAGAAGCTCCAAAGAACCCTAACACAACATCTCCTCACTATCATCCCAATGCTCGTTGCGCATATCACTCTGAAAGTCCCGACCATGACACTAATAACTGTTTGGCTCTAAAGAACAAAATACAAGACCTCATTGAAGCAAAAGAGATTGAATTCGATGCGCCTGAAAAGCCAAATGTTATTTCTGCCCCTATGCCAAAACATGGCCATAATACCAATGTCATTGAAGAAGAAATGTTTGTTACTTCATTTGATGAACTTATGACCCCACTCTTGACTATCAAAGTGAACTTGTTGAATTCCGGTGTGTTCCTGGGTTGTGTTGAAGGCTGTCATTTCTGTTTGTCTTCACCAACCAACTGTCCTTTGTTGAAAACAGGCGTTCAGTGCCTAATAGATAACAAATAAATTTTGTTTGAAAAGACTTATGTTCCACCTGTTCCTTTTAAAGATGTCTCTATCATTACCATTTCCGCCAATTATTCTAGGGTCTCCACCAAAAGACCCGTTAGAATTACATCAGTTCCGAAAGCAACTCCTTTAATAATCACAATGCCTGGACCAGTCCCATATTCGTCAGACAAAACCATACCATGGAATTATGGAGGGTATGTCTACTACCATGGTATCAAGCAGGATTGTCCAGCCGCCGAAGATTCGAGTTCTGAGAAAGTCAACTCTGACATCAGTAATATTGCAGGAACTAGCAAGATTACCCGAAGCGGAAGGATATTCTCTCCAGAAATTGCTCCCCCAAAAGCAGTTTTTGGACCCGTAATCATTCCTGTTGTTGCTCCCCCAGAGGCTATTCCCAGTCCTACAATCGTCTCCATTAATACTCCAACTAACAAAGCTGTTACAACCCCTGTTATCATTCCTACTGACACTCCTGCTGCCAAGTTAACCGAGACTCGAGGAAAAGGTGTTCTGGTTGAGTCTGTCAAGACGAAGACACAATCATTGGCTATCCCTGAGACCTCCCGGAAGGAGATGGAGGAAATTCTAAAAATCATAAAAAGAAGCGACTACGATGTAGTTAGGCAACTGGGGAAAACTCCATCTAAAATTTCCATGCTAGCATTACTACTATGTTCTGAGGCGTATGCAAAAGCCTTGGTAAAATTCCTAAAAATTGCCCATGTACCCCAAGAGACATTTGTCGATCAGTTTCAAGACTGCGTAGCCAGCTTGACTGTAGATAATGGTCTAGGTTTTTTGGATGCTGATTTAATGCCAAGAGGAAGGAAGCATAATAAGGCATTGCATGTCTCAGTTGAATGTAGGGGCACAACCTTGGCTCAAGTTTTGGTGGACACTGGCTCATCTCTGAATGTATTGCCTAAAAAAGCTCTTGATAGGCTTGACTATGAGGGATTGACATTGAAGCCAAGTAACATAGTAGTAAGGGCTTTTGACGGCTCGAAAAGGATGGTACATAGGGAAGTGGATATCCCCATAAAGGTGGAACCCAAACATTTGATTCAACTTTTTATGTAATGGATATCTGTCCCTCATATTCCTGCTTGCTAGGCCGACCATGGATTCACAATGTTGGCGTTGTCACTTCTACGTTGCACCAAATGCTGAAATATCCAATTCAAGGGAAGATTATCATCGTTCATGGAGAAGAAGAATACATGATTAGCCATCTCAATTCCTTCAGATATGTGGAATTAGATGGAGAATTTATTGAAACTGCATTCCAACACTTTGAAGAGGTCCCTCAAGATGTGGCAGTAACCAAGGTTGTTCCCAAGATCACAAGGCCTCCACTCCGGATGTCATCTCTGAAGGATGCCAAAGCAGTGGTAGAAGAAGGTGGGTGCACTATCTGGGGGAAACTCCTGGATATCCCATACAAGTCAGATAAGTTTGGTTTGGGTTTCTCTTCAAGTGCTCAGAAGGCTGTACGTCGCGCTCGTGCCAGAGGACCACCCCTGAAGATCAGCAACCGTGAGGTCAACGCCGTAGAAGATGATGAAGATAGTTGTGACTTAGAGGACTGAATATTACCAACTGTCAGTGGAGGGCTCAACAACTGGGAGGCTAGAGATTTTGTCCCGATCACTTTTATCCCATAGTAATTTGTCTTTACATTTTGTTGGATCTGTAATACTAAAATAATTCGCACTCTTAAAACCTTGTGTCTTACCTGAGGCACAATGGTCCATTTGTAAGGGTTATTATCTCATTTTCATATGGCATCAATGAATCATGGACGTTTTCGCATACAAACTTTTGTGCTCATTGTTTTTCTTTTTACATTTTCATTTCTTTCAAAGATAGCTATAC
The DNA here is from genome assembly GCA_948472305.1 of Vicia faba. Taxonomy (NCBI): domain Eukaryota; kingdom Viridiplantae; phylum Streptophyta; class Magnoliopsida; order Fabales; family Fabaceae; genus Vicia; species Vicia faba. The sequence continues at coordinate 1,065,986,308 of OX451740.1, read as the reverse complement.
CCTTACACACACTCACACTCATAATGCAGGTATACATCCATTCGAGATCCCATGGGTAACGATACTGCTATGGCTTTTTGTGACTCTGAGAATCTAATCTACCAAACCGAAGACGAAGGTGAGGAAGATTTTGAAGTACCAGGGGAACTTGCCAGACTAATACAACAAGAAGAGAGAACCATTCAGCCTCACGAGGAACCCGTGGATACAATCAACCTAGGTACCGAAGGAGACAAAAAAGAGGTCAAGATGGGTGCCAATCTGGAACCCGGTGTCAAGGAGCGTCTAATTTAGTTGTTACACGATTATGTTGAAGTCTTTTCCTGGTCGTATGAAGACATGTCGGGACTTGATGCAGACATTGTGGTACATCGTCTGCCTACAAGAGAGGATTGTCCGCCAGTAAAGCAAAAGGTTCGCCGCATGAGGCCTGATATGTCAGAAAAGATTAAAGCAGAAGTCATGAAGCAATTCAATGCTGGATTCTTGGCTATCACCTCTTATCCCCAATGGGTTGCCAATGTTGTTCCCGTGCCCAAAAAATACGGCAAAGTGCGAATGTGTGTGGACTACAGAGATTTGAATAGGGAAAGCCCTAAGGATGATTTTCCACTCCCCCACATTGATATTCTAGTTGACAATATGGAACAACACAAAGTGTTTTCCTTCATGGACGGATTCTCAGGTTACAACCAAATCAAAATGGCGCCTAAGGATATGGAGAAAACAACGTTTGTCACGCAGTGAGGCACTTTTTGTTATAAGGTGATGCCATTCAGACTGAAGAATGTTGGGGCAACCTATCAGCGTGCCATGGTAGCTTTATTTAATGACATGATACATCACGAAATAGAGGTCTACGTGGATGATATGATAGCCAGATCTCAAACAGAAGAAGAGCATTTTGACCACTTACAAAAACTATTTGAGAGACTGAAGAAGTACAAGCTGAGGTTGAATCCAAACAAATCCACATTTGGGGTACAGTCCGGTAAACTCCTAGGCTTTATCGTCAACAAAAAAGGTATCGAGGTCGATCCTGCCAAAGTTAAAGCAATACAAGAGATGCCTGCTCCTCGTACTGAGAAGGAAGTCAGAGGATTCTTGGGACGTTTGAACTACATTGCCAGATTCATCTCTCACCTGACAGCTACTTGTGAACCAATCTTCAAATTGTTGAAGAAAGATCAAGTAGTCAAATGGAATGACGAGTGCCAAGTTGCTTTTGACAAAATCAAATAATATTTACAAGAGCCTCATGTGTTGATGCCACCAGTCGAGGGAAGACCATTGATCATGTATATGACTGTTTTGAAAAATTCAATGGGGTGTGTGCTGGGGAAGCATGACGAGTCTGGCCGAAAAGAGCATGCTATTTATCACCTGAGCAAAAAATTCACCGACTGTGAAACCAGATATTCACTGCTTGAGAAAACTTGTTGCGCTATGGCATGGGTTGCTCGCCGATTAAGATAGTATATGCTTACTCATACTACTTTATTGATATCTAAAATGGATCCGATAAAATACATCTTCGAGAAACCTACTCTCTCTGGGAGAATAGCATGATGGCAGATGATCCTGACAGAATACGATATACAGTATACTACCCAGAAAGCAATAAAGGGCAGTGTATTAGCTGATCACCTTGCTCACCAAGCTGTAGAAGACTACCAATCCATGAAGTTCAAATTTCCGGATGAAGACATCATGATGTTGGACAACTGTAAAGAATTCAGGCCATATGACGGACCTGAACAAGGATCCCGATGGACCCTGTTCTTTGATGGGGCATCCAATGCACTTGGCAATGGTATCAGTGTTGTACTCATATCTCTGGAAGGGTGTCATACTCCCTTTACAGCAAGACTCTGATTTAATTGTACAAACAACATGGCAGAATACGAAACATGCATCTTTGGTCTCAGAGCTGCCATAGACTTGGGGATCAAATCCTTGGATGTATTCGGAGATTCAGCTTTGGTTATCAGTTAGATCAAAGGGGAATGGGACACCAAACACCCTAACCTTATCCCTTATAAAGAACATGTTTTGACATTGCTACCACATTTTGAGAAGATTACCTTCGAGCATTTCACGCGAGAAGAAAATCAGCTAGCAGACGCACTAGCCACAATGTCATCAATGTTTAAACTTAATTGGGATAACGAGGCTCCTCGGATCACCATTGAACGAATGGATGAACTAGCACACTGTCACGAGATTAATACTAAAGAAGTAGTAGACCAGCCTTGGTTCCACGAAGTCAAGAGGTATCTTCATGCTCAAGAATATCCAGAAGGAGCTTCAGTCAATGATAAGAAGTTCTTAAGAAGATTCTCTGCTAAGTTCTTCCTTAGTAATGGCATTCTTTACAAACGCAACCATGACTCTGTTACTTCGGTGCGTAGACAAGGTTGAAGCCGAAAGGATCATGGCCGAGTTACATGAAGGCACTTTTGGAACCCATTCCAGTGGGCATACGATGGAAAAGATAATCATACGGGAAAGCTATTACTGGTCTACCATGGAAGAAGATTTCTATCAACACTCTCGAACTTGCCATAAGTGTCAGATCTATGCTGACAAGGTGCACGTACCTCCGGTTCCTCTGAATGTCTTGATAGCTCCTTAGCCCTTGGCTATGTTGGGAATAGATATGATTGGGGAAATCAAGCCAACGACTTCCAATGGACACCGCTTCATCCCAGTGGCCATTGACTATTTTACAAAGTGGGTGGAGGCAGATTCGTTCGCTTCCGTTACCAAGAATGTTATCGCCCAGTTCATCAAGCAGAATCTCATCTATCATTACGGTATCCCGGAGAAGATCATTACAGACAATGGTACAAACTTGAACAATACTATGATCACCGCCTTGTGCGAGAAGTTCAAGATCCAGCATCACAATTCTTCCCCTTACCGGCCAAAGATGAATGGTGTTGTCGAAGCCGCGAATAAGAACATTAAAAAGATCATACAGGAAATGAAAATCACATACAAAGACTGGCATGAGATGGTACCATTCGCTCTCCACGGGTATTGTACCACAGCTCGCACATCAATCGGGGCAACACCCTATTCTCTGGTTTACAGAATGGAGGATGTCTTGCCTATCAAGGTCCAGATCCCCTCTTTTAGGATTATGAAGGATGCAGGGTTGAACGAAGACGATTGGATCCAGACCCGACTTGATCAACTAAACTTGATTGATGAGAAGAGACTTACTGTTATATGCCATGGTCAAATGTATCGAAAAAGGATGATTAAGGCTTTCAACAAAAAGGTCAGACGCCAGGTGTATTAAGTTGGAGATCTGGTGATCAAACGTATCATACTACCGCAAGGCGATCCCAGGGGAAAATGGACTCCTACATACGAAGGACCATTTGTAATCAAAAACATTTTCTCTGGTGGAGCAATGATCTTGACCACCATGGATAGTGACGACCTTTCGCACCCTGCGAACACAGACATAGTCAAAAGATACTACGCATAAGAGACCCCCTAGGTTGACACACCTAGGCAAAACAAGGGCATCCCGGCGAACCAAAAGAGGTTCGGGCAAAAATTATGGACAAAAACAAAAAAATTTGTACACCCGGCAAGTTGAAAACCCGAAAGGGCGACTTGGGAAAAAAAGGGTATCCTAGTGGACTGAAAACCCGAAAGGGAGGTCCAGGCAAAAGTTAGGGAATTAAAGCATATGTCTATGTCCCATTGGATCACCTTACGGACAAGTTGCAAACTCGACATTTCTGACCAATTCAATCATATTCGGACAAGGAAACAACTAGACAAGAGGCTCAGAGATAAAAAGGCTATAGCAGAACGGGAACCCCATGGGATAAATATACATAGCTATCTTTTCTTTGTATTAAAATTTCCATTTTTTCTTGTGTTTTGTTTACAAAAACGTCTAATGATTCATTGTTGAACATATGCATTTGAACATAATTACTATTTACAAATAAACAAAATAAAAGACAATTACTAATGGCCTTAAGAGGTAGGGAAATCTCTCTAAGCTATTTCCATAAATCCCCCACAATTTGCAGTTTAATTCCCAGCGGAACAAGCTTCTAATTATCAATCCCCAGTAGAAGTCGTTCAATTTCTCAGGATTTCACAACAGGATTTTACAAGCAGTACACGATATTTCCCTTACAACAGAGTTTGTTTCTCTAAGTAGAAATTCATCAACGCTTCAACTTCACAACATGAAGACTTACACTCCATATCCTTAGCAGCGGTCAGGGATTTATTTTCCCCAATCCAACAACAGTGTGGCGGATTAGCTCGCCAGCGCATACATCGCATCCATATATCATAAACATCGATAAAACGAATGCATTATATCATACATTTCATACAACATGACCCTGCATTTTAGCTAACATTTTACCCTTTTTAGGATAATGTTAACAGCTACCATTAACAATGTTCAAAGTTTTCAGATACAATACAGATATGCTCCATACACGGAAGCCATTCTAATACTCATACAAAGCCTCTTCTAGATACAGTTCAGATACGCTCTAGACACGGAAGCCATTCTGATACTCATTCAGAGCCTCTTTCAGATATAGTTCAGATATGTTCCAGACACGGATTCCATTCTGATACTCATTCAGATTCAACTCTCAAATACATTTCAGATACGCTCCAAACATGGATGCCATTCTAATACTCATTCAGATTCAACTCTCAGATACAGTTCAGATACGCTCCAGACACGGATGCCATTCTGACACTCATTCAAAACTAGCTTTCAAATACAGTTCAAATACGCTTCAGACACGGATGCCATTCTGATAATCATTCAAAATTAGCTCTCAGATACAATTCAGATACGCTCCAGACACGGACGCCATTCTGATACCAATTCTTTCAGCTTACAAATTACAACACAAACAATCACTCTTGGATGGCATCTACAATCCAATCTCCAAAAACTTTCTATCACCTCTCCAAATGGAATCTTTAAGCCCATTCCTTCTACCATCGTATCGCCGAGTCCAAATTTCTGGACACTCTAGTGTCCAATCATCTTCCACCTTCGAGTCACGACTGGCAAAACATTCCAATCTAACTCTTCAGGCTTAAGAAGACTGAACAGGGGAAGTTGTTGTACCCCAAAATTTTCCCTCTCATTTATCTAGAATTTGCTCACAAGATCTCCTTGGGCTCAAAATTGCACTAGGGTTTGATCAGCTTAAGACACCTCCTTAGGCACTGATGACCAAAATTAGGGTTTGAGTTTGCACAAGGATTTTTGAACTATCAGTGCTTCATATGACTTTCATGGACCATTATGGACTCCCAATATTACTCATGTCATGTTTTAAGCCTTGGATCACACTTTTGATCAGTCAATTGAGTAGTTGATCTAAAAATCAGTTGTATTGGGGAAAAAGTCAATTATGGCCAATTTAACGTCAAACTTCATAATTTTTGACCCACATACACATTTTAAACTCATATGTATCATTTGATCAAGTTTGGACCATAATTCCTTATGAAATTTGATCAAATCTCCAAAAGGGCAAAATGGTCAAAATTAGGGTTTTGACTAGGAAAGGACAATTTCGGATTTTTGACCTAGAAAATGGTCAATTTGTATAAGGCATGATCTCAAGAGTCCAATTGCATCATTTTTACCTAATGAAATGATTTAAAACATTGCAAATCCATTGGATTGACAGATGAATTTTGCAGTCAACTAATTAAAAGTCAATTGTATACTGAAAAGTCAAACTTTGACTTTTTGGTCAAATTTAAGTACCAAAGATTACAATTCATCAAAACATGTAAAAATATGAAACTTATTCATCAAGAAATCAAGAAATCGAGATTTCATTTTGAAAAGTCAAATTTTCTAAACTTAGAAATTTTTCTAAGTGTAAAAAATTTCTTTTTTTTTCATAACTTTGAGCAATTTTTTCATTATGATGGAAGATGATTCAAAGGAAACTTCCAACATTAAAGTTGTAGATCTCCATGAAATATACAACTTTGATTCACACAACTTCTTCTAAAAGTGCTTGGATCTCAAGTTATAATTTTATGAATACATGCTCATGAACTAAAAAAGACTTAGTGAAATTTTGCCCTAATTAGGCAGATTTTTTGACCTAACTTCATAGAAATTTTTCAGATAGTTCCAAGGGGAATCTCAAAAAGAAATTCAAAGATGGTTTGTATAGCACATTGCAAGATTTCCAAAATGTCCAAGAACTCCTTGAGATCATTCTTGAGTAGGGATAATCGAAGAGATGAAGTTGGTGTTTTGTCACTTGAATTACAAGGCATTTTGTGATGAACAAAAATCCAATTTCAAACCTAAGCTGCACAATATTGTTTTGCAGGCTTCTAAAACTCAAGATCTCTCCATGCTCAGAAGATTATACTTGCTTTTGAGCTATTATCCAATTGTTCCAAGCATTGTCCAAGCCAATTTTCCATTATAGGAAGAAAGTTACCATTCCATTCTTGAAAAGTTGCTTTAATCACAAAGTAAACTTGTCTTGAGCTTCTAACTTGTTCTTTCTGCACACGTAAGTCCTATAAACCAAAAGCAATGTGTCTAAGACCTAAGAAATCTCAGAACATGCTTGTACAATACTTGAGATTTGTCATTTCACTTTTCTTCAAAAGCAAGTTATAGAGCCATAACCCTATAACTCAGAAGCCTGGAGTGATTTTGTGCTCTAATATTTTCCATACATCTTAACAAGTTTATTGCAAGCTAAGACATAATTTAAAGCATCCTAAAACTCTCCCAAACACCCTTGCTGCATAAGACTGCTCAACTTGACAGTTTTGAGCCAAAACTCTCCATCTCCATTTTCACTCGTGCATTTTGATTCTTAATCATTCAAACACCTTACATACATCATACACAAGCGATTCAGGCCCCTGTTTCAAGACTGTAACCCCTATATCACTATCCACCATTTTCAAATATCAAGCTTACAGGTTCACTTGAGTAGGGAGATTCAGGGACTTTCAAAGCAAAGTAAGAGTTAGATTACACTCAAGGATGTCCAGGAAAGCTAGTTAGATCATCAAGCCATCTCTAAAGTTTCTCAAACTCCATTCACGACTCCAACTGCAAGAGGTAAGTTTTCAAACTTCCATCTCTTTATATAGGCATCATTTGTTTCTGATTTGTGAAGATAAAATGTAGATATCATTACTCTAAAACTGACCATGTTCATAGTTTTCATTTATATTGATTGTATGTAGAGAATTTCAGATTTGAACTTTCTTTAAAAATTAGGTTTCAATTTAGGGCCAGCAAAATTAATCTTCATATTTGACTTTTAGCTTACATAAGTTATATGGTTAGATTCGTGAGGAAAAATAGCACAACTTTCATGTTTGCATTTTCCATTTTTGTTGAGAAATGAATGGGATACAGATGGTCCGGTTGGTTGAAGGTTGAAGACGAAGTACAGGTCATGGAGAAGTTTTACCTTATGTATTTATTGTTTCATTTGTATTAACGGATGTACAGCCACCCCAGTGGCAAAGGTAGCGCGTGTATGTCGAAGGTTATGGGTTCAATACACAGCGCTACCTTTTGCCATTATTTTTTAGCATTTTTCTCATTTTTGTTCAACTAGGCGTATGGGCTTCCAATAAGTGGGCCTTGTTTTTTTTTTTTGCTGACTCCTAATCCCTGTTTTACTTCAGCACCCCCCGGATCCATTATTTATTTATTTCATTTTTTATATATTTTATTTTACTTTCATATTTGCTTTTATTATTTTTATTATTACTATTACCATTACTTTTATTATTATTAACAAAAAAAATCCAAAAATATTTATTTTATTATTTTTTGCATTCATATTTATTTTATTTTCTTATAAAACAAAAAGGCCAAAAACATTTTCTTTTAACAAATTAATTTATTTTTTTAATAATTATTATTTAGGTTTAGGTTTAAATGTTATATTATTTTCTTGTAAGTAAAATTAATTTAGAACTTAGGTTTTTTTAATTATTCAATTTCCATATTATTTTATTAATTTAAAACCTTTTCATAAAAAACCCTAAAAATACTTTTTTAATTTAATTTATTTCTTAATTAACTTAATTAATTTTAATTAATCATTTTTCTTAATTAGATTTAGGTTAAAACCTTTTCATGAAAACCAAATAAAAATCATTTCTTTTCCATTTGCATTTGTGCATTTTTATTCAATTCTTGTATATTTATTCAATATGGTTGTAATAGTTAATTAGATTTAATTTTCTTGCAAAATCCCCATTTGTAAATTTGTATACCCCTCCCACAAATCATATAATAGCTTAGTATTTTTATTTTCCGCAATTTATTGCTTTATATACAAATGCTAGTAATTAGGGTTTTGTATGGAAAGATTAAAACCAACCAAATAGAAAACCCTAATCAAAGACAAATCAATGCATGTAAATCAACACATTTGCACACATACACCCTTAGGGTAAACCCACTTTGTTGCCTTACAAAAATGGTCATATTACGCATGTAAGGTATCTTAGCAAAAATAAGCAAAATACAAGATCATAGTCCCTCGATGACGCTATCTAAGTTGCCTTACAAATGATCTTAGTCCCTCAAAAAGAATGCTAAGATACCTTACAATATTGCTAATCATGGTTATACGATGACCTACGCCCGTCCCGTTTACATTCAAAGATAGGGTTGCTTATCAAATCAATGGTAAGACAACAATGTCAAAGGAAAAGGAAATGAACAAGAAAGACATTTGAGTAGGTAGATTGCTCCTAATTACTTGCTACATTTCAAAACAAACATCCTTGCTATTTTAAAAAACAAACACATACACTTTCAAACATCTTACAAAATTGAAAATATTTTCAAAAGATCAAACATCTTTGTATACATTCTTACAAACGAGAATCATTACAAAGATTGCCTAAACAATGGCCTTTTTACAAAATACTTTCAAAAACCACACAAAACACAATTTCAAACAAAAGCAAGTGATCTAGCAAGTAACTAAGAGCCCATGGAAACCCATGGATGAAAAGGGTGCTAATACCTTCCCTTTTCATAATCTACCCCCCCGAACTCAAGAAACAATCTCAAAGGTCTTTTCTGTGCTTTTTCACCTTTCCTTTTGGATAAAAGAAAAGTAGGTGGCGAATCTTGCTAACTGCAATATTTGCGATCAAAACCAAAACCTTCAAGTCAGTTCTCCCACCGTATCACACCACCCATCTTATTTAATTTCAAAAATATTCTCCCTCCTTTTGAAAAAACCTTCTTGTTTTTAAAACTTGAACACTTTCATAATAAACTTGGACTTATGTCCATGTATTTTCAAAAGTTATTTCTTAATCAAATCTCAAATCAACTCAACAAAGCCTTGACATTTTTGTGAGAATACTAAAAGTCAATCAATCTCATTCAAATCATTTTTTGCCACTTTGGCTTTTACTTTAAAACTTTTCTCAAAAAAATATTGGACTCTTGTCAATCCTTGTAGTGATGCAAACAACTATACTTCTATAATATGTAGTGAAAGGAGATATTTTCCACTTGGGTGTTGAGATAGGTTTTGTTGATTTTAAAATCCAAGCCATATCCTCCACTTTGAGATGATGCAAATTCTCCTTTCTCATGATTGTGGGTAGTAAGTATATTTCCCATACAGACAATGACGATGATGTCTTATATCATAAAATTAACCAACACACTTGTATTTTAAATTTTTTAAAGAGGAACTACGTGTACCCTGGTCCCCTATTGCACGAAAGGTGGTACATAGGAACTAAAGGTTCACAACCATGGCGGGTGCAAAAATCATAAAAAATATATACTTTTTTCCTTACCACCACAATCTATTTTCATACAACACTTTATAGCCAAAATATATAAATTTTATAAAGAGGTTCCTGCAGAGTACCGTAGATGTTTATGGTGCTAATATCTCCCCTTTGCATAAAGAATCCCCTTACCTAGAATCTTTCCTCTCTTATTTTGGGTTATTCGCTCTTTTCCCATTCATTTGGAAACAATAAAGCGCAGTGACGATTTTTATTTTGATCTATATAAGTCAAGTCCATCCAATGGCTTAGTCTTAAACATTTCTACCGCTACAGAAAAAATGGCGACTCCATTGGGGAAAGATTGACCTCTTGCTGGTTCATCCCTAAGTGAGTTGAGCCTATCTTTATTTATATCTGTATATGTGTTATTGTTGTTTATGTGTTATATGTTGTATATATGTTTGTCTAGATTTTTCTAGTTTTCAGGATGCTTGGGGATTTATCATAAGTCATATACCCGGACTTGGGAAAACTTTAGATAGGATGGGAGGTATAGTCATGTTAACTTTGAGAGAATAATCCCAAAAAAGGAGGCATGATATCCCCCACTCAGTGGAGGCCCTTTTGATTGTAGTTTCATTTATCGATTAATCAGGAAGACGTGCTGCTTTCGACCTGGGAGCTTGCTGAAACTGAGGACCGTAGATTACCTAACCCATCTTGGCATTTTAGGTGTAGTGTGAAAGCTATGACAGAGTAATCTGGAAATAGTTGTCATGCGATACTACGCTCAGACGAGTTTTTCTTGAGAATATTATTAATTACCGAGTTAATCAAGAAGTTGGTAATATCCGAAGGAAGAATGTATACTCTTGGAACCTCTAGAACCTTGTTTGGCATGTGATAACTTTTAGACCATACCTTGTGGGTAATACCTTCGACCTCATGCTCGTGACGTTGAACCTATGAACCATATGTGTGTGATTTTTGTGTGTGGTTGTTGCATCACGCATTCATGCACTCATGAGCATCTCTTAAGGACATTTTGTTTCAAGGGACTTAAAAATTAGACTGACTATGGATTTTGGAAAAATAAAGACCAGAAAATACAGTTCCAAAGATCCCAAGATAGAAGAGTTGATGAGTTTGATTCCCGTGATTGAGTGTTCTGCAGATTTTCGGAGGAAGTATGGGTCCATCATTTCTCTCTTGAAGCTTAGGATGAAGGAGGGTATTTTCTCGACCTTGGTCCAGTTCTATGATCCGATGTATTGATGCTTTACTTTCCCTAACTATCAGTTGATGCCTATGTTGGAGGAGTATTCTTATCTGCTGGGTTTTCCTATTATCGATCGTATTCCTTTTACTGGTTTGAAGGGTGAGACAAAACCACATGAGATTGATGCTTTGATCCATTTGGGGAAGTTTGAGGTTGAAGCCCACATGACTACTAAAGGAGGTATTAGAGGGTTACCAACCCAGTTCTTATTGGAAAAAGCTCGTTACTTTGCCAGGATGAAGAGTACAGTCGCTTTTGAGGCCATTTTTGCTCTACTTGCTTACGAGTTGTTCTTATTTCCTAATGTAGACAAATTTGTTGATATCAATTCTATCAATATCTTTATGATTGGAAACCCAGTTCCTACATTGTTGGGTGATACTTATTACTCTATTCATCTTCGGGATTATTATCATGAGGGGATGATTATCTGTTGTACGCCTCTATTGTACCGGTGGTTTACTTCTCATGTGCCTCAGTCTGACGTGTTCTGGGATATAAAAAAGGAACCCAGTTGGGATCCTAAGATTATGGAACTTACTCACTCAAATATTGTTTGGTATCACCAGGCCTATCATGATGTAGATATTGTTGACAGTTGTGGTAGTTTCCCCAATGTACCTCTTCTTGGTACAAAGGAAGGTATTAACTACAATCCTATTCTTGCGCGACGACAACTTGGATATCCAATGAGGGGTAAACCAAATAGTATTCATTTGAGTAGTGTCTTCCTGAAAGAGGGAGAAGACCATAAGGAAGCTAGGGAGCAGATTGTGAAGGCTTGGCGTCACATTCACAGGAAAAGTAGGAAGGACTTGGGACCTAGGGGATGTTTCTTTGGAGCCTTATCTTCAGTGAGTACAAGCCAGAGCTATTCAGTTGAAGATGTCGTATTATCGAGAAGCACCTATGCCTGACTTATTTGTGAAGACCACTCCTCCCCTATTTGATGATGTTGAAGAGCTACAACTTGCTTTAGTCAGGATGCAACAGGAAAAAGGAAGCTTGGAAGAATAAGTGTCAAACTCTAGAGATTTCCTACCGAGCAGACTTGAAGGATAAATATGACTTGATTGAGATGGATTTCCTAACTCAAGAGATTTCCTACTCAAATGCAACTAAAGTTTGGTATTATTGAGGGATTTATTAATTGTTTGCTTGGTTTCAAATCCAAAGGATGGAATTCTACATTGACTCATTATGTCAAGTGTTGGCTTCTTGTTTAGTTAGATGGTATTTCTCCTTAGCTTTTACCTTATGCTTTAGGATATTCCCTTCTTCTCCACCCATCTTATTTAATTTCAAAAATCTTCTCCCTCCTTTTGAAAAAATCTTCTTGTTTTTAAAACTTGAACACTTTCATAATAAATTTGGACTTATGTCCATGTATTTTCAAAAGTTATTTCTTAATCAAATATCAAATCAACTCAACAAAGCCTTGACATTTTTGTGAGAAGACTAAAAGTCAATTAACATCATTCAAATCATTTTTTTCCACTTTGGCTTTTACTTTAAAACATTTATCAAAAAGATTGGACTCTTGTCAATCCTTGTAGTGATGCAAACAACAATACTTCTACAATATATAGTGAAGAGAGATATTTTCCACTTGGGTGTTGAGATAAGTTTTGTTGATTTTAAAATCCAAGTCATAAATCCTCCACTTTGAGATGATGCAAATTCTCCTTTCTCATGATTGTGGGTAGTAAGTATGTTTTCCACACGGACAATGACGATGATGTCTTATCTCATAAAATTAACCAACGCACCTGTGTTTTAAATTTTTTAAAGAGGAACTACGTGTACCCTGATCCCCTTTTGCACGAAAGGTGGTAAGTAGGCAATAAAGGTTCTCAACGGCGGCGGGTGCAAAAATCATAAAAAACATATACTTCTTTCCTCACCACCACAATCTATTTTCATACAACATTTTATAGCCAAAATATACAGATTTTACAAAGTGGTTCCTGCGGAGTACCGTAGATGTTTAGGGTGCTAATACCTTCCCTTTGCATAAGCAACCCCCTTACCTAGAATCTTTCCCCCTTCTCTTGGGTTATTCGCTCTTTTCCCATTCCTTTGGAAACAATAAAGTGCGGTGATGGTTTTTATTTTGATCTGTATAAGTCAAGTCAATCCAATGGCTTAGTCTTAAATATTTATACCGCTACACTCGCCAATCTAACTCTTCAGGTTTAAGAAGATTGAACAGGGGAAACTATTGTACCCCAAAATTTTCCCTCTCTTTTCTTAATACATTTTTCACAAAGATCTTCAAAAGCTCAAGATTGCACAAGGGTTGACTAGGTCAAGTCATCTCCTCAACACTGACACTTCAAATTAGGGTTTGAGTTTGCATAAGGACAATTGGACTTATATTAATTCAAATTACTTTCATGGATCATTAGGGACCCTTAAGATTTCTCATGTCAAGTTTCAAGTCTTGGATCACAAAATTGCTCAGTCAATTGATCAGATGACCTAAAATCAGATGTATTTGGTAAAAAGTCAACTTTGGTCAACCTACAGTCAAACTTCAATATTTTGGACCAATATCAACATTTAATGTCATATGTGTCAATTGATCAAGTTTGGATCACAATTCCCCAAGAAAATTATTCAAATCACCAAAAGGGCAAAATTGTCAAAATTAGGGTTATGACTGTATTTGACTGATTAATGGTTTTTTTACCTAATACATGATATAAAAGCTTGAAGCACAATCTATATGATTCAAATACAACATATAGACCAAATTTCATGGCTCAAGATATTTCTCAAGATCATTTACTTGATAGTTGAAATTCAGTCAACTGATGAAAAGTCAACTAATACACCAAAAGTCAAACTTTGACTTTTTGATCAAAATTGAGTTTCAAAGATCACATTTCATCAAGACATTCAAAAACATGAAACTTAATCATCAAGAAATCAATAAAGTCAAAAGCCATTTTGAAAAGTCAAAGTTTTCAAGACATAGAAATTTTTTTAAGTGTTTGAAGTCTTACTTTTTCATGACTTCATGCCAACTTTCCACCAAGATGTAAGATGATTCAAAGAAAATTTTCAACATGAAAGTTTTAGATCTTGATGAGACCTACAACTTTTCTTTACTGATCAAATCATAGAAATGCTTGGATCTTGAGTTATAAATTCACAAAGTCATGCACTTTTACAAAAACACTTAGTGAAAATTTGACCTAGTTTAGGTAGATTTTTGACCTAACTTCATGGCAATTTTTCACATAGTTCTAAATTGATTCTTTAAAAATGAAAAAAGTGAACATTGTAAAGGATGTTCCAAGATTTTCAAAATATCCAAGAACTCATTCAGATCATTCTTGAGTTAGAAGAATCGAAGAGATGAAGTTAGGATTTCAAACTTGAATTACAAGTCAATTTTGTGATGAACACTTGACCAAATCCATAACCATGTTGCAGAATCTTTGCTTTGCTTCCCTCAATCTTGTGTTTCACTCCATAATTAATGGTTTACACAACTGGTTGAGCCATTATCCAATTGATTCAAGCATTATCCAAATCAAATTGCCATTTTAGAAGAAAGTAACCATTCCATTCTTGAAAAGTGACTTTATACACAATGTCAACTCTCCTTGAGGCCATACATTGTTACTTATAATTCCAAAACATTTCAAAGCAAGAAGCAACATATCTACATCCTGTTAACCACCCTACAAGTCTTTGTACTTCACATTGAAACTATGCATTCCATGTTTGCTTCAAAATCAAGTCACATGGGCAAAACATGTGATTCTTGATTTCTGACTTCTCCAAGCATCCAAACTTCTTTCTTATAAATAGAGACACTATTTGTGAGTTAAGGCACGAATACGCAAGCCTGGAAACTCCCTCAAACTCCCTCAAGTTAGAAGTTGCCTCAAAGCACAGTTGTTGTGCAATTTCTGACTTTGCACATCAAACTTCCATTCCACTCGTGCGTTTATTGGCCAAATCATTTCTAAAGCTTCCTCACATCATATAGAAACCATCCCAATACCTGTTACACTTCTGTAACACCTCCATCATCATCTTTCATTTTCAAAAACAGAGGTCTGCACTTGGACTTCTTTAGGGCATTTCAAGTACTCTAAGCTCAAAGTAACTATTGGAATAGCTTCTTGGAGGTTCAATGAAGCTAACCAAATCATTGCAACACCTTGAAAGCTGCTCAAACTCAAAACACGAACTCCATATACAAGGTGAGTTTTCTGAATTTCTATCTCTTCATATAAGCATCATTTGATTCTGATTTGTGAAGATAAAATGTAGATATCATAGTCCTGAAACTGACCATGTCCTTGGAATTCATTTATTTTGCCTGAGTAGTTTGAATTTTAATCTTAAACTTTCTGAAATATTTAGGTCAAAATTTGGTACCAATAAAATTAGTGTTCATCTTTGAGAGTTAGGTTAATTAGTTTACATATTTGGAATCATGGTGAAATTTCTAACAAGTTTTATGTTTGCACTTTTGAGAATGATTGAGAAATGAGCAAGTTATAGAATTCAAAAATGTTGTTCATGGAAGCTGGCACAAGGAAGAAGATGACACAGGCCTAGGACGGGTTTTCAAATATATACTTATGGTTTTGTATTAATAAACGGATGTATCACCACCCCAGTGGTTAAAGCGCGCGCCTGTTACCTCTTGGACCTGGGTTCGAACCCCAACGTCCATTTTGCATTTTTTTCTATTGTTTTGACTTCCTTTTTTTTGGTTTGAAACAGCGTGCCTTGGGCCTCCCTTGGACTGGGCCTTGCTCCTTTACTCAGAAGCACCCTCTGTTCGCTTACATACGCACAACCTACTTTTTATTTTATTCTGATTACAAAACAAAAATAGGCTTTTGGGCCTAACAAAAATCTGGTTTTCTTTCAAACCACTATTTTCACTTCCTTACCCCCTGACATATAATTTTATTTTCTATTTTATTTTTATTATTATTATTAATATTATTATTCTTATTATTTTTATTAATAAAAAATATCAAAAATATTTTATATTTATTATTTAATATTTTTTATTTCTTTTAAAGCAAAGGACTAAAAGCATTTTCTTAACAACTTCTTTTTAATTAATTTAATTTAGATTGAGTTTTAATTCTCTTTTCTAATTTAATTAACTTAGAATTTAGGAATTTTAATTAATCTCTTTCATTAGGTTTAATTAGGTTAACTTTAAAACCTTTTTTCTTAAAAAATCCTAAAAAAATTCTTTCTTAACTAATCTAATTTCTTTTTCTATTTAATTTAGATTTAGTTCTTATTTAATCCATTTAGACATAATTAATTATTTTTTCACTTTGTTAGTTTAATTAAGATACTATTAAGCCCCTTTATACCAAAAAAAAACTCAAACAAGAACAATTTCCTTTTCTTTGTATATCATCATACATCCTTGTACATTATTTGTTCATATTCAATATGGTTGTAATAGTAAATTAGCGTTTACTTACCTTCATCCCTGTGATACGGTGGGAGAACTGACTTGAGGTTTTGCGTTTGTATTCGCAAATGTTGCGGTTAGCAAGAGTCGCCACCGACTTTTTATTTTATCCAAAGGAAAGGTTAAAAAGCACAGCAAAAACCTTTTGAGATGTTTTCTTGGGTTCGGGGAGTAGATTATAGAAAGGGAAGGTATTAGCACCCTTTCTATCCATGGTTATCCATGGGCTCTTAGTTACTTGCTTAGATCACTTGCCTTTCAATTGTTTTAAATGGTGCTTGGGTGTGTGGGTTTTGAAAATGTTTTTGAAAAGAGGCCAATGTGGTGGCAACCTTTGTAATGATCCATGTGGGGATGTATACAAAGATGTATGTCTTTTGAAAAAGTTTTCATATGTTTTTGAAATTTGTTTTGAAAGTGTTGTGAGGTGTGATTTTGAAATTAGGAAAGTGTTTTGTTTTGCAAGTTGATTCAAGTAACTAAGAGGTTATCTACTCCTAAATTTCTCAAAAGATCATTGCTATACTTTTAACCCTTTTAACAAGTTTGCTCCACCATTGTATTTGGTGGGCAACCTTGTGTTAGGATGTGAAAGGGACAGGCGCGGGTCATCGTTTTAGACCATGATTGCAATGGTGCCAAGTGTCTTTGGGCATTTTCTTTAAGGGACTTGATCATTTTTTAGGCAACTTTCGAAAGCGTCATCGAGGGACTATGATCATTTGATATTGTTTTGTTTTGCCAAAGACACCTAACATGCAATATGGCCCATTATTGAAGGCAACAAGTGGAATACCCTAGGGGTGCAAGTGTGATTTGTGTGTCCATTTTCATGCTTGTTTATCTTATATTAGGTCAAACTATTTTTATCGTTTTTCGCATACAAACCCTAATTCTAACATGTTATCATTAGAAAGCGATAAAGTGCGAAATTAAAATTACTAAGCTATTACAAAACCAAATATGGGAAGGGGGGTACAAATGTCCAAATGGGGATATTGACAAGAATTTAAATCTAAATTATTACATCAATTGAATATTTGCAATTTAAATAATACATAATTAGATGGAAATTAAATAAATATGTGAAATGCAAAAGGAAAGTTTTTTTTATGTGTATGAGAAAATTTTATTTATGTAAAAGGAAAAAAAGAAATAAAAATGTATTATTTTTGAATATTTTGAATTTAGGGCAAAAACCCTAATTTTAAAGAAAATGGTATTATTTTCTAATTTAATTCAACTATTTATTTATTATGTACAAAAATAAAATAAAATGAAGTGTATTGTGAAAAAAGGTATTTTTATATCAAATATTAATAAAATGAAAAAAATCAAGTATTTTTATATTTTTATCTTAAATATATTGATAATCACATATATATATATATATAACCCTAAATATGTATTATTCTAAAAATAAATATTTATTTAATATTTTAATAAAATAAATAAAAGAGTATTTTTTTGTGTGAAATATTTTCAGAAAGTAAATAAAAATAAAAATTGTATTTACATTATTTCTAATTTATTCTAATAATAATACATATATATATTATATTCAAACAAAGAAAATAAACAAATAAATATGCAATAAATGCAAAAAAAATGGTGAAAAAAAAATATTTTTAATTTTTAAATGGCATGAGAAAAAATAAACAAAGTCAACCAAAAAAGAAAAAGTCAAAAATGTCAAGAAATAAGCAAATGGGCTCAGGGGGGTGTAAACCAAAAAGGATGGTGTGGAAAGAAAGAACACAAAAGCCCAGCCCAATGAAACACTGTCTTCAACCTCCAGCACAAAATATTTGAAAAACGCGCGCCATGTTCAGCTTCTTCTAACTCTTGATTCCTTGATTTTTTGAACAAACTTCCAACACAAAAGATGTTAAGCATGAAGAGACGGTTCTAACCATATAAAGAACTTGAACTATCTCTCTAAGATGAGGGAGAATTTCTCTCCCCCTCTTTTCTGACCTAATTTTTCTACCATTTTCAAGCTACAAATTCTCTCTACTCAGGCAAAATAAATGAAATGTAAAGATATGTACATGTTCAGGGTTATGAGTAGGACCTTGTTTCTTCACAAACTTAAGACTAAAGATGCCTAATAAGAGAGATACGAATTCAAACTTTTACCTGTGCAGTTGAACTTCTATGTGGAGAATGAGAGACTTTCAGTGCAATGTAATGATTGGAAAAGCTTCCTTGAGGTCCAGGGATGCTTTTTCAATGCTCACTTTGTCTTGAACCTTCTTGTATCGAGCTGTAGAACTTCACCTGCAAGTCAAAGATGTGAAAATGGTGGAAGTGGTTAGAGCAACTACAGATCGTGCCTTAGCTTCTGGATAGCTTGCATAGGTTGTAAGGAAGGTAGAGGAACAGGTTTTGATCAAAATGCTCGAAGGGATTGAGAGATTGCACTCAAACTGCAGGGGCACCCCTGTTTGTGCAGTTTGAGGATGATTCTGAGATGGAGGGTGTTTTGGAGGTGCAAAGGTCGTGTCTTGGCTTGGTTAGGTTCTATGGAAGATGTTTGATAACTTTGTTCTTGTGTGTCTAAGCTGAAGAGAGAGTTGGGATCAGTTATGCAATGTTACTTCACACTTAAGCTACAAAAGCAAGTTGGTTGTTTTAGGTCAGTAGGGGGCCTCCTAATGTGCTGCATAATCTTCTCTTGATCAGAGCAACTTGTCCATAATCTTGTGCCATTCAGATTTAGCTTGTACTTGTTTGATTTTCAAATTGACATAAAGTGAACTTTTGCAAAAATGGATAGTTTACTTTTTCCAAATTGGGATTAATCCTTTAGACAAAGCTTGAACTCAAGGAACTTGGTCTTGGTACAAAGAATATGCATTAAATTTATGAGTGTAACTTGGTTTAAGGACCTGTAATCAAGGGCATGCTGGTTTTGAGAAGTTGCATAATCTTATGAACATGAAAAATGGCCAATTCAAAAGTGAGTTTTTGCTATATTGTGAAATTCGATTCTCCCTAACCATGAAGTTGTTTGATGAGTTCTTGGACATTTTGGAAAGCTTGGAATGTGTACTACAATCCATCTTTGAAATGCAAATCAAAATTCCAAGTGGAAGAGTATGAAAAGTGGCCTTGAAGTAGGGTAGAAAACCTTGTCAAAATAGGTCAAATTTCACTAAGTTAAAAGATGGTTTAGTGCCCTTATTCAAAAAATCATAACTTGAGATACAAGCTTCAAATGAGAAAACTTTGTGAATCAAAGTTGTAGACTATGCAACAAGCTACAACTTTCATGTTTTGACTTTTGTTTGAATCCAAATGGATCATGGTGAAAAGATGGGGCAAAGTTGGGAAAAAATTAGGGTTTTTCATAACTTAGAAAAATTCTAAGTTATGAAAAATTCCATTTTCAAACCCTAATTTGCATTTTGTGATTTCTTGGTGAACAAGTTTCATGATTTGGAATGTTTTGATGAAAAATGAATCTTGACTCTTGATTTTGACCAAAAAGTCAAAGTTTGACTTTTCAGTATACAGTCAAAATTGATCAATTGACTGGGAAATTCAACTATCAATCTTGTGTACTTGGGATCTTTTGAGCTTGATGAACATGTCAAGATAATTCCATTGAGTCCTTGAGTCCATAGGTGAACTTGGTTTGCCATTGGCTAGGTCAAACAGTCAAAAATTGCCTTTGTGCAGTCAAAACCCTAAAAATGACCATTTTGCCCTTTTGATGATCTGATCAAATTTCTTGTGGAATTGTGATCCAAACTTGATCAAATGGTTCATATGAGTTCATAATGTTGATGTGGATCAAATTTCATGAGGTTTGACTGTCAATTGGCCACAGTTGACTTTTTCCCCAATACAGCTGATTTCTAGGTCAACTGTCCAATTGACTGGGCAAAACTTGGAATCAAGACTTGAAACTTGGCATGGGTAATCTTGGGAGTCCAACATGAAGCATGAAAGTCATCTTAGGCATTTTAGGTTAAAACATCTTTGTGCAAACACAAACCCTAATTTGAGTCCACAGTGCAAGGAGAAGTCTTGAGCAGAGGAAACCCTAACTGGATCTTGATCTTCAAAGGTCTTGTGATGAGAAAATGTTGAGGAAATGGGAGGGCAAATTTTGGGGTACAACAATCCCCCATTTGTAAATTTGTACCCCCATCCCCAAACGATGTAATAGCATAGAATTTTACATTTCCGTAATTTATCGCTTTCAATATAATTGCTAGTAATTTGGGTTTGTATGGTAAGACATAAAATCAACAAGTAGAAAACCCTAATTCAAGACAAAATGCATGAAATCAATACACTTCACACACTTACACCTCTAGAGCTAACCTCACTTGTTACCTAAGATAAAAACAGTCATGTCCCTCAAACGTGAGATATTTTAGCAATGACCCTCGAATACAAGATCATAGTCCCTCGATGACCCTTCAAATGTTGCCTTCGGTAAACAATCTTAGACCATTATAAACAAATTGTTAAGGTATTCTATAATGTTGTCTTCTATGACTGTCCGACGACCCACGCCTGTCCCTTCACATCCAATGATAGGGCTTTTTATCAATCAATGGTAAGATAGCAATATATAAAGGAGGAGGAAATGAACAAAGACTTTTTGAGTAGGTAGAACGCTCGTAGTTGCTTGCTCACAACCATTTTCAAAACATATCTTAAAACACAATAACACTATCAAATGAAATATTTTCAAAAGTCAACATTTTGTATACATTCTTATAGAGATGAGAATCATTACAAAGTTCACCTAAACGAAGGCACTTTTCAAAAATACTTTCAAAAACATCAAAAAACACATTTCAAACAAAGCATTTCAAAGTGAACTAGCAACTAAGAGTCCGTAGATAACTACGGATGAAAAGGGTGCTAACACTTTCCCTTTTCATAACCCGCCCCCCGAACTCAAGAAAATTCTCAAAAGGTCTTTCCTGTTATTTTCACCCTTTCTTTATTGGATAAAAGAAAATTCGGTGGAGACTCTTGTTATCCACAACAACTGCGATAAAAAACGCAAAACACCTAACTCAGTTCTCCCACCGTATTACATAGTCCATACGAAGACAAGATCAAAATGATATATTTTGAAGCTAATCTACTTCATCAGAAGTTATATTCATCAGAATATATTATCACTAGAAATGAGAGCAAGAAGAGTTAGTACAAAGGTACAATTACGCATTCCACTCAAATGGATGTACTGTGTACTATTTGTGTCCCACAATCGTTTATTACCGTTATGGCAGTTGACAATGAAAGTGACGTGTGTACTACTACAATGGTCTCATTCCTCAATGAATATATAAAGGATCAACTGTTCATTTGAAAACTTGTAGAAATACAACATAAGAACTATTGTACCCCAAAATTTTCCCTCCCATATTTCTCAAGACATGGCAAGAATCATCTCCAAGTTGTTCAAGATGGCTCAAGAGTTGGACAGTCAAATCACCTCCTAAGGCAGTCAATTCAAGATTAGGGTTTTGTGTTGCATCAAGGTCCTTACATACAAATGGTCTCAAATGCTCCCCAGTGTCCTAATATGTTCTCAAGTTCATCCATGACAAATTTCAAGCCTTGCAGAGAAAGTTTGGTCAGTCAATTGCTCAAAAGATCCAAAAATCGATTGTGCTAGGGCAAAAGTCAACTGTGACCCAAATACAGTCAAACCTCAAGATTTTTTGCCAACATTCTCATTTTGAAGGATAATTCATCATTTGATCAAGTTTTGATCATGATTCATCAAGGATTGCTCAAGATTCATCAAGATTCAAAAGTTGCTAAATTAGGGTTTTGTAGGAAAAGTCAACTCAACTTTGACCAGGCATAACTTTCTCATACTTTATGATAAATGACCCATCCAAATCTCATTTTGAAGAGGATGAAATTTCATACAATCCATCTTCACACGCCAAGATCAAGAAATGCTCTCATAAAAAGTTACAAATTTGGACATTATAGGTCATTTTTGAAAGTCAACAAAAACACCTTTTTTTCCAAAGCTTATCACTTGAGAATGGAATATCAAAATGAGATGATACCAAACGGGTTGGGTAGAGGACATCTCAATGTTTCTAAAAAGTCCAAGAACACTTCCAAAAGTTCATAGTTGAAGAAGTTATGCATTGTTGAAGTTGGGCATTTTTCCAAAAGTGCCAAAAGTCAACTATCCTCAAAACTCCAATTTTTGACAAAAGGGCCCACTTTTTTCCACTTGATATGATCTTGTCACACAACACACGTGTTCTATCTTCAATTTCATGACCAATAATTAATTTTTCTATTTTATTTAATTTTTATTGATTTAATTCATTTTAAATCAATATTAATTCAAATAAAATCCAAGAATTGATGGAATAAGATTTTGTTGATCATTACAGGTCTTCATTATCATGATACACTCAATCAAATTCGTATCAAGCATTGTTGTGAACAAAATCTTGGATTTGGTACAATTTTTGAAACTTTATCAATGGTGATCAAATCAAATCTCAAACCTTCAATGCACATGGATTCAAGCCCAAAGATTAAACCTAATTCACTCTATAACACTTGTACAAGCTATACACATCAAGGACACGACCTCAGAGCTGCAAAAAACGGCAAAACCAAAACTGAAAAAAACCTTGAAAAGTTGGAGATCGAAATCCATATTGGAGGCGTTTTCAAAGCAAAATCTCCACATAGCTTCCTTGCCTGACATCCAGTGGATCTAAAGCAATCAAAACCAAGCATTGAGATCTCTTAAATCACACTGTAAGTGTTCTTGAACATAGCTTTGAACATGAGATCGTGATTCCATATTTTGGCATTTTCTAAACAAATCGTTTGTGCATTCATGTTTAACGTCCAATTTCCAACATTCCTGCATTATTCAATTTTGTTTCCATGGCCTATAACCTTAGATCCGAAGCTAGTGTTTGTGTTCTTGTTTTTTTAGGCATTTTTTATGCAGGTAAAATTAGGACAAATAATTGGTACAGGGATGTTCAGTGGAAAGAGACGAGTACGATGGTGTTCTTAAAACTCGTTTCCAAGGCCTACAGATGATTTTTGAGAGCAGCCACAGATTCAACTGCGGATAAAATCCGCAGGTAAAAATCCTGGTTATTTCAACGAAGAAGACGAAGGCGTGTCTTCTTCCTATTGGACAGTTCAAATCTCGCGCCACTTTTTTTTTTATTTTTAGCATATTAGTTGAGTTTCCAATATAATATTTGTTTTGTATCCCATTAACAAAAGAACGCGTTGGTTGAGTTGGCAAGCAGGCTAGTGGAAAACCCTTGGGACCTGGGTTCGAATCCCAGGTCCCCAAATATTTGTTGTGATTTTTCTCCAGGCAATTGTATGCAGCTTCATAAGCGTGGTCCACCATATTCCTCCTGATCTCAAACGCCAGATGGCCTTCAGGCCAAATCTGAAGGCCAGGATTGAAGGTTCACCATACTCTCCAGTCAACGCACATGCATGGAATGGCCAAGGTCAAAGCAGGCTTGGACGTTTTGGGCCTGAAAAATTGTTGATTCTACCTCCAGTTTAGGCCCATACCCCCAATTTTGTTTATTTATATTTCTTTTCATATTTCTTTTTTTCATTTAATTGTTTTGTTAATTATTATTATTATTTACACTAACCAATTACTTTTCTTAATAAAATCAGAAAACATAAAAAAATATTATTTTTATTTATTAAATTTAATTTCATCACTCTATTTTTGTAAATAAATATTAATCAGTTAATTTAGTTTTTAATTAGGTACAATTTTAATATTTTTTGCAATAAATTAAAATTAATGTAGAATTAGGTTTTAATAACTTTTAACCATTTTAATTTAATTTCCTTAAATATAAAAAATCCCAAAAAACATTCTTTTATTTAATTAATTAAGTAACTTAGGTTTAATTTAATTTAATTCAAAAATAACAAAAAACATGCTTTCTTTCAAAAAGGGGTCAAAACCCTAAAAAATACGCCGATTTAATTTTCTCGCACGCGATCCATATTTCCATATTATTGTAACTGCTTCCGGTATATAATAACTTTTAATTAGGACTTTAATTATTTATCGCTTTCTTTTACTTTCCGCAATTTAAATTAAAGGGTTTGTTTTTGGCGATGTAAATCCTGACGCCTTGTAATAGCTTAGATTTAATTCCCGCAATTTAATTTCCGCACAATATTAACTGTTAGATGTTTGATAACTAGGCAATGCATGACAATATCAATCTTTAACCTAAAATCAATATAGCTCACCCATGACATGTACAGATAAAATTAACCGAACTAACACACTTGCACATGCCACTGTTAGGGTACACCTCACTCGGTTGCCTCGAGCGTGGTCATTGAGTATAGGAAGTTTTAGAGGTCGCCCTCTTGTCCAAAGATCATAGTTGTCTCGAAACAGTTGCCTCGGAAAAATGATCTAGGATATTAGGGTTACCGCTAAGGCGTCCTAACATTGCTTTAGTGACCACACGTCCCTTAATCGAATTGACCCGAAAACTCCAACGATGGTGCTACCTACTCCTCAATAGTGGGATAGCATTGTCTAAAGGACATTAGCACAATTTAATTCCTTTTTCGAGTAGGTAGATGGTTCTTAAGTACTTGCTCCTTTTAAAATAAAACAAAACTTTTCGCACTTACACTCCTTTCAAACAAAAACTTCTTTCAAACCCACAAACACAAAGAAAAACAAACTTTTGAAAACACAATAAGCAAGTACCTAAGAGCCCGTGGATAACCACAGATAGAAAGGGCGCTAACACCTTCCCTTTCTATAATCTACCTCCTGAACCCGAGAAATATCTCAAAAAGGAATTTTTCTGTGCTTTTGTCCTTTCCTTGTTGGATAAAATAAAAGACGGTGGCGACTCTTGCTTACCGCGACATTTTGCAAAAACAAACGCAAACGCGAACCAGCATTCCAAAAAACAGTCAATTCTCATTCCCACCGATCATAGAACTGGCGACTCTGCTGGGGAATTATTATAAGTGAGGTGTACCTTAGGATTAGATCATTATGTTTTCAATTGTATGTTTTGTATGCTTTAATTTTGTGGGCTTGTATCGGAGTTCTATAGATCCTAACCCGGATCTAGGGATACCCTTTAAGTAAGTAGCAATAAACTGTGAGGGATCTGTACGGCGTAGACCGATACGGATGAAGCAATAGCTACGTTGGTGTGGCACTTTAGTCTGTACCGATATCCCTTGTGTTGGAACGAGGAGAATATGGGTCTTCTAAGGGGTCATTAAGCACCAACTGACCTTAGAACCTTAAATTGACAAACTTGGCCATAGAACAGTAGCAGTATGCTACACTCATTGAGACTAAACTCTCGCAATGATTCCGGCTGCAAGAAAAGGTTGCTAAATTGGAATTATGACCGATTAAGGGTAGTCAGTGATATTGAGATCCTCTAGAACCTGGTTACTATTTTTAGGACAGGTTTAAACCAACTGAACTGAAATCTATGGGCTCTCAGTGTGACTTGTGTGCCTTTACCATGTTTGCTTTTGTGGATACTTGTGGTGTGCTCACTATCATGACATCATAACATTGCATACATTTTGCATAAGACTAACCTATTTCAAAGACAAGAGGGTTCATCTTTGCTCTGTTTTGTAGGTCATCATGATGCTCATGCGTAAGAATACCATCCGGATCAACTTTGTCTAAGTACCTACCTTGCTTAAAGAGTTGGTTGCCAAGATGCCTGACACTACTTCCTTCATCAGGAGGCATGGTTCTCTTCCTAGTTTGGTCACCTCCAAATTGGACGAGCAGATGATGAGTGTTCTGTTCTGGTCCAATTCTATGATCCGCTGTACCATTGTTTTACTTTTCAAGGCTATCAGTTGGTTCCCACCCTAGAAGAGTTCTCTGAGCTGCTCGGTATCTCTGTTCTAGAGCAGACCCCGTTTACTGGTTGGGAGAAGACCCTTAGGCCCGAAGAAATTGCTGCTGCCCTTCATTTGACTAAAGAGGAAGTGATGGCTAATTGAGAGACTAGGAGTGGAGCAAAAGGATTTCTGACTAAGTTCTTGGTTGGCAAGGCTAACTACTTCTGGGATAGCCTAGACTTTAAGGCGTTCGAGGATATTCTGGCTCTTCTGATTTATGGCCTGGTATTGTTTCCGAATCCTGACACTTTTGTTGATGTGAATGCCATAAAGATCTTCATTTCTCAGAACCCTGTACCCACTCTCTTGGGTGACATCCTTCATCAACTATATGCTCGTACTGCCCGAAAGCGGGAAACCTTGATGTGTTGTGCTCCTTTATTGTCGAGGTGGTTTATTTCGCACCTCCCCAAGTCAGTGCTGAAGAACAAAGAAGGAATGGGTTGGGCTTATAGGGTGATGTCTCTCTCTCATAACGACATTATCTGGACTCTCAAGGGTATGGATGAGGTGACTATCATTGATCGCTGCAGGGAGTACCCTAATGTTCCACTGCTAGGAACCCATGGAGGAATTTCTTACAACCCATGCTTAGCTCTCCGTCAGTTTGGAAGAGCCAGAAGAGAAGGACCTCATAAGATGCTAATTCCTCATATCATCTTTGATTTTCAAGGGGATAGCGACGAGTAACGTCGTAGATTCATAAGGGCTTGGGATAGAGTTCACCAATCTGATCCACATGAGCTGGGCCCAAAGACTTCTCTGCCAATGGATCCATATCTCAGATGGGTCCGCATCCGTGCCCAGAAGCTAGGTATGCCATATGAAGCTGTCCGGCCTGTCACTCTTGAAGTTGCTAATGAAGAAGAGGTTCTTCCAACCATCCTCCATCCTTACATGCCCACTGACATTGGGGCATTGAAGAGATCTTGGATGCAACTGCGGGAAGAACAAGATTCTTATCGGGAGAAGTTCAACGAGCAGGAGCAGAAGATCCAGAGGTTGACTAGGCAGTTAGAGAATGAGCGGATTCTCAACGACTATGTCCGCACTGATAAGAAGAGACCATGGGAGCATTGATGGACCTTTGATGATTTCCTTTCCAGTTTTTTGTTTACTTTTCAGTATTTCCATTCTTATAACGCCTTAAGGGCAGTTTGTTGAACAATTTAAATTTTGAAGTTTAAATCTAATAAAGTGTGCTTCCTTTCTTGTTTACAAATTTGAATCCCGATTGTCTTTGAAATCATAAATCATACGCATTTCATCTCATGCACTTCATAAACAGGTACCCTTTACAGGTCTCTCATCTTCTTTGCTGTTTATTTCAGCGATCATCATGTCTACTGAACCTTCAACTGAGCAAGCTATCAAGGCCCTCCAGGCCCAGAATGCCCAATTTCAAGAGTTGTTCATGAATCTAGCCAAGGGTCAGCAGGACCTGAAGACTTTAATTCTGAAAGAGAAGAAGAAGAAGAAGAAGAAGAAGAAGAAGAAGAAGAAGAAGAAGAAGAAGAAGAGGACCATCCTGTTCAACACAGGGCACAAGTTTGGAAATAGACTGCAGAATGAAGTTGATCTGACCACCTCATCTGGAGGGAAAGATAGTCCACAAGAAAGGAGGGCTCCTAGCCCTGTGGTCTCCGACAACGAGACGGACTACGATATAGAACAGTATCCTCCTGCTGAGGATAAGTACAAACAACTGGAAGACCGTTTGAGCACTATGGAAATTTAGAAGGTGCCCGGTCTGGACTTCGGAGATCTAGGTCTATCATCTGGGGTGGTGATTCCCCATAAATTCAAGGCACCAGCCTTTGTTAAGTATGACGAAGTTTCTTGTCCGAAGCTGCACCTCCGGTCATATGTGAGGAAGATCCAGTCTTACACTGCTGATAAGAACCTATGGATCCACTTCTTCCAAGACATTCTCTCAGGGACTCAGCTTGAGTGTTTCTATCAGTTAGACGGAGCCAGTATCCGCAGCTGGGAAGATTTGGCTACTGCATTCTACAGGCAGTATCAGTACAACTCCGACCTCGCTCCTACGCGTACCTAACTCCAGGGTATGTCAATGGGAACGAGTGAAGGATTTAAAGATTATGCTCAGAAGTGGAGGGACCTCGCCGGTAGGGTGTAACCACCTTTGGCTGATCGGGAGCTTGTTAACATGTTTCTGGGGACCCTGTCTGGTCCATTTTTCAACCACTTGATTGGAAGCTCTTCATCTGGGTTTACAGATATTATTTTGACTGGTGAGAGGATTGAAGCTGGTATTAAGGCTGGGAAGATATAGAAGGATGCTTCATCAAGTACCGAGAAGAAGCCGTTTAAGAAAGAGTCCAATGTTGTCTACAGTGCAAGAAGACAGAATAGACCTGAACACCGCCAAGTTGTCAATGCAGTTGTTATTTCAAAACCTGCTGGTGCTCCTCAGTACAACAATCAATAAAAGGACGAGAGACCTAAGAGGCATTTCACTCGTCTCAACATGACCTTATCTCAGATTTTGCCACAGTTGCTGAAGACTAATCTGGTGACTCTAAGGGAAGCCCCAAAGAATTCAAATACAACGTCACCAAGGTATAACCCTAACGCCCACTGTTCTTATCACTCTGATAGCCCGGGGAATAATACAGATGATTGTTGGAGTCTGAAAAATAAGATACAAGACTTAATTGATGCGAAGGAGATTGAGTTCGAGGCGCCCGAGAGGCCTAATGTTGTGACTGCTCCCATGCCCAAACATGGAGTGAATGTTGTAGAGGAAGACTTGTTTGTAGTTTCTGTGGATGACATTGTTACCCCTCTGATGACTGTCAAGAAGAACCTTTTTCTAGCCGGTTTATTTCCGGGCTGCGACGAAGATTGCCATATGTGTTCTATTTTACCTACGGGTTGCCCATTCTTGAAGTCAGGTATCCAAAACTTGATGGATAGTAAAGAGATCCTATTTGAGAAGACTGTTGTTCCCTCAATTCCTTCTGAAGAAGTTTCCATTATTACCATTTTCGACAATTCTTCCAAGGCTCCCTCGAGGAAGCCTGTTATAATTACATCTGTTCTGAAGATCGCACATGTGATCATCACTATTCCGGGGCCCATCCCCTACACCTCTGATAAAGCTGTCCCTTGGAACTATGGGGCTGATGTTTATTTTCATGGAGTTAAGCAAGAGCTGGATGCTGATACTGACATCGGCAACATTACTGGACCTGCTAAAGTCACCCGCAGCGGAAGACTTTTCTCACCTGATATTGCTCCACCAACTGTCCGAAGACCTGTTGTCATTACACCTGCAAGTGCACCTGCCACTATTTCTGATCAAGTTCCTATTCTTACCCCTATCGCCGAGTCATCTGACACTCGGGGCAAAGGGATCACCATTAATGTGCCTTCCCAGACGGAGGCACCGAAGACGATTACTGTTGAAGCTTCCAAACGGGAGATGGAAGAGATCCTGAAGATTATTAAGAAGAGCGATTACAACGTAGTTGAACAGCTGGGGCAAACCCCGTCTAAGATTTCTATGTTGTCATTGTTGCTGTGCTCAGAGGCCCATGCCAAGGCTCTAATTACCTTTTTGAAAACTGCCCACGTGCCACAAGAGACATCAGCTGATCAGTTTACAGATTGCATGGCTAATTTGACTGCTGATAATTGGTTGGGTTTCTCGGACGCCGACTTGACTACTAAAGGGAAGAATCATAACGATGCCCTGCATGTCTCCATTGAATGCAGGGGCACTACTCTTGCACATGTATTGGTTGATACTGGTTCCTCATTGAACGTCTTGCCCAAGAAAGCTCTAGACCGGTTGGATTGTGAAGGGTTGGAGCTAAAGCCAAGCAACATTGTTGTCAGGGCCTTTGATGGGTCTAAGAGGATGGTGCACGGTGAAGTTGATATTCCAATTAAAGTTGGTTCTCAGGTCTTCAATTCTACATTCTATGTGATGGACATTCGGCCATCCTACTCTTGTCTGCTGGGTCGTCCATGGATCCATAAAGCCGGGGCCGTAACCACAACGCTTCATCAGAAGCTGAAGTACCCGGTCAAAGGGAAGACTGTGACAGTACAAAGGGAGGAAGAGTATATGGTCAGCCACCTCAACTTTTTCCGATACGTAGAGATGGATGGGGAGTTCATTGAGACCTCATTTCAGCACTTTGAAGAGGTTCCCCAGACACTGGCATCAGCTGAGACTGTGGTTGAAGATTCTCCTATGAAGATGGCTTCCTTAAAAGATGCCCGGGCTGTTATTGAGAAGGGTGAGTGCGCAAATTGGGGCCGACTCCCTGATTTTACACAGAAGACTAACAAGTTTGGTTTGGGTTTCACTGCAGAAGCTCAAAGGGTTGTTCGAAGTGAAAGGATCGGAAGACCTCCTGTGTTCATCAGCAACTCAGGAGTGAATGCCATTGAAGATGACGTGGAAGAGTCTGAGTTCGACCGTTGGATCTATCCTACTACCAACGGTGGACCAAGCAACTGGACAACAAAGGACTTCATCCCTATTACTTTTGTTACTCAGTAATGAAACTTTTGTTTTGAATTTGTAATAGACAATGTCTTAAACTTTATGGCCCGGTGCCTTACCCGGGGCATCGTGGCTTCATTTGTGAGGACTTTTGTGTGTCATTTTCATATATCATTAATAAAAGCATTGGACGTTTCTTGCATTTCAAAAATTTGCGCTCCTTGTTTTTCTTTATTATATATTGCAAAACAACTATTTTACACACACTCGCATATACAGGTCCACATCCACTCTGGATCTCACTGGTAACGACTCTGCTACTGCCAGTTATGACTTCGAAAATCCGATCAACTTAGCCGAAGATGAAGGTGAAGATGATTGTGAAGTGCCGGTTGAACTTGCAAGACTGCTACTCCAAGAAGAGAGGGTTATTCAGCCACATGAAGAGCCAGTGGAAACAGTGAATCTGGGTACCGAGACAGACAAGAAGGAGGTCAAGATTGGTGCAAATCTGGAAGCTAGCGTGAAACAACGGTTGATTCAAATGTTGCATGACTATGTTGAGATCTTTGCCTGGTCTTACAAAGATATGCCTGGTTTGGATACTGATATTGTGGTTCATCGCCTGCCTACCAAGGAAGACTGTCCTCTCGTAAAACAGAAGGTTCGCCGAATGCGCCCAGAAATGTCTGAGAAAATCAAGGCTGAAGTCATGAAAAAATTTGACGCCGGTTTTCTAGCAGTGACTTCTTACCCTCAGTGGGTCGCCAATGTGGTTCTTGTGCCGAAGAAGGATGGTAAGGTCCGAATGTGTGTTGATTACAGGGATTTGAACAGGGCGAGCCCCAAGGATGATTTCCCTCTACCTCATATTGACGTTCTGGTTGACAACACCGCTCAACATAAGGTATTCTCCTTCATGGATGGCTTCTCCGGTTATAATCAGATAAAAATGGCTCCTGAAGACATGGAGAAGACCACCTTTGTTACTCAGTGGGGTACCTTTTGCTACAAGGTCATGCCTTTTGGGTTGAAGAACACTGGGGCAACATATCAGCATGCCATGGTTGCTTTGTTTTATAACATGATCCATCATGAGATTGAAGTATACGTCGACGATATGATTGCAAGGTCCCAGACTGAGGAAGAACACCTTGACCATCTGCAAAAGCTGTTTGACAGGCTGAAGTTGTACAAGCTGAGGTTAAACCCGAACAAGTGACCTTCGAGGTGAGGTCTGGTAAACTGCTGGGCTTCGTCGTGAGCGACAAAGGTATTCAAGTTGACCCTGCAAAAGTGAAAGCCATACAAGAGATGCCAGCTCCCAGAACAGAGAAAGAGGTCAGAGGCTTTCTGGGACGACTGAACTACATTGCCCGATTCATCTCGCACTTAACTGCTACTTGTGAGCCAATCTTCAAGCTGCTGAAGAAAGATCAAGTGGTACGTTGGAACGATGAATGTCAGACCGCTTTCGAAAGGATCAAAGAGTATCTCCAAGAGCCACCTATCCTAATGCCACTAGTTGAAGGGAGACCTCTGATTTTATACTTGACAGTACTCGACAACTCAATGGGGTGTGTGCTGGGGCAGCATGACGAGTCTGGCCGAAAAGAGCATACTATTTATTACCTTAGCAAAAAGTTTACCGACTGTGAGACTCGATACTCACTACTCGAGAAAACTTGCTGCACTTTGGCATGGGCTGCTCGCCGGCTGAGACAGTATATGTTGACTCACACTACTCTGTTGATATCAAAGATAGATCCAATCAAGTATATCTTCGAGAAGTCTGCCTTGTCTGGAAGAATAGCAAGATGGCAGATGATCTTGACTGAGTATGACATCCAGTACACGACTTAAAAAGCAATCAAGGGAAGTGTATTGGCAGACCATTTGGCACATCAGGCAGTGGATGATTACCAGTCTATGAACTTTGAATTCCCGGACGAGAATATCATATTGATAACTGATTGTGAGACACCTGGACCGGATGAAGGACCTGAGGAAGGATCCCGATGGTCTATGTATTTTGATGGAGCTTCAAACGCTTTAGGTAATGGCGTTGGCGCCGTGATCATATCTCCTAAAGGCTCTCATACTCCATTCACTGCTCGACTATGTTTCAACTGCACCAACAACATGGCGGAGTATGAAGCATGCATCATGGGTCTTCGAGCTGCAATTGACCTAAGGATTAAGTTTCTAAGTGTCTTCAGAGATTCCGCTCTCGTGATCAGTCAGATTAAAGGCGAGTGGGGTACGAAACACCCAAATCTCATTCCTTACAAGGAGTACGTGTTGACATTGCTTCCCCATTTCAAGGAGATAACCTTTGAACACTTCCCTAGAGAAGAGAATCAGTTGGCGGACGCGCTGGCTACGATGTCTTCTATGTTCAAAGTCAATTGGGACAACGAGGCTCCCCGGATTATTATTGAAAGATTGGACGAACCTGCACATTGCTGTGATCTTGACACTGAAGAGGTAACAGAAAAGCCCTGGTTTCATGAGGTGAAGAGGTATCTTGAGGCCCTGGAATACCCCGAAGGTGCATCTGTTAATGACAAGAAGTTTCTGAGGAGGTTCGCGGAGAAATTCCTCATCAGCAATGACATTCTTTACAAACGTAACCATGATTCGACCTTACTGCGTTGTGTAGATAAGACTGAAGCAGAAAAGATCATGGCAGAGATGCATGAAGGTACTTTCAGAACTCATTCCAGTGGACATACCATGGCAAAGAAAATCCTCCGGGCAGGATATTACTGGTCCACAATGGAAGTCGACTGTTATCAGTATTCACGGACATGTCACAAGTGCCAGGTCTATGCTGATAAGGTGCACATACCTCCAGTTCCTCTGAATGTTTTGACAGCGCCTTGGCCTTTTGCAATGTGGGGCATTGATATGATCGGCGAGATCAGACCTACGGCATCCAACGGGCATCATTTCATCCTGGTAGCGATTGATTACTTTACAAAGTGGGTTGAAGCAGCTTCCTTTGCTACCGTAACCAAGAACGTCGTGGCACGGTTTATTCGGCATAATCTGATCTGTCGATACGGTGTACCAGAGAGGATCATTACGGACAATGGCACCAATCTCAACAACAAGATGATCACTGAGCTCTGCGAGCAATTCAAGATACAACATCATAACTCTTCTCCCTACCGGCCAAAGATGAATGGGGCTGTTGAAGCGGCTAATAAGAACATTAAGAAAATTATGCAGAAGATGACAATGACATACAAAGACTGGCACGAGACGTTACCATTTGCTCTTCATGGGTATCGTACCTCAGCACGTACGTCAACAGGGGCAACACCCTATTCCTTGGTTTATGGCATGGAGGCAGTCTTGCCTATTGAAGTTCAGATACCCTCTCTTCGAATCATGAAGGATGCAGGTTTAAGCGAAGACGGCTGGATTCAGACCCGGCTTGATCAGCTGAACCTAATTGACGAAAAGAGACTTACTGCTATTTGTCATGGTCAGACGTACCAAAAACGGATGGTCAAGGCATTTAACAAGAAAATTAGACGACAACAGTATCAAGTTGGGGATCTGGTAATCAAGCGCATTATACTACCTCAAGGGGATCCCAGGGGAAAATTGGCCCCTACTTACGAAGGGCCATTTGTGGTTAAGAAAATTTTCTCAGGAGGAGCTATGATTCTAACCACCATGGATGGTGACGACCTTCCCCACCCCGTCAATGCAGACATAGTGAAAAGATACTACACATAATCAAAGACCCGCTAGGTTGACTGGCCTAGGCAAAAATAAGGGCTTCCCGGCGAACCAAAAGGATTCGGGCAAAAATAAGGGATGAAAATAAAAAACCTGTACGCCCGGCAAGTCAAAAACCTAAAAAGGCGGCTTGGGCAAAAATGGGTATCCCGATGGACTGAAAACCCGAAAGGGCAATCCAGGCAAAAGTTAGGGATCAAAGCGTAACACTATATCTCATTGGATCACCTCGCATCCAGACTTCGGTATTGATTATCAAGCTCGGACGACACTAATCAATCAGATTCATCTTTAACTAAGCAGCAAAGTGATGAGATGCTTGAAGATATAAAGGAAATAGCAGAGTTGGAACCCAGTGGGATTATTCACATAGCTGTTTCGTTTCCTTTTCACAAATTGTATAAATTCTATTTGTTCGGCGATGTTCTCTTACTAGGACGTCAGCCTCTTGTACAAAAACGCCTATTTTCAGGCCAAACTTTAAAATTAATACAAATTCATTTTCATAAATTTCAAGCTGTTTTTCCTTTATCTGTTTTGTTTTGCAAAAAACGTCTAATGTTCATTTTTGATATATTCATTTGACATTAATTGTTGATCATAAATATTTACATGTGAAACGAAAGATGAGTTACTGGTAATAATAGAAACAGGGGAAAATAAGAATTGTTCGAACTGTACAAGTTGCTCTGTCCACTAGGTACCAAGGTACATTCAGCTGAAGAATAGGGCTAAAGATACCTTCACTCCCCGCAGAATAAGGCAGTAATGGTAGCTCTCCCAGCTGAGACTTGCAACTATGGACGAATCAGCAATACTCTCCCCAAGCAGAGTTAGTCTACCATCAGCCCTAAAAAGGCTTGGTATCCCCAGAAGGTCTTAATATTCCCCAGTGGAGCATAATAATATTCTCCAGCAAGCATAAGAGTATCCCCGACAGTCTTAAAATTCCTCCATGGAGTATAAGAATGTTCCCTGGAAGAATGCAAGATACCCCCAGTGAAGTCAATATTTCCCCAGCACGGTCTGGGAAAAAAAGGGCTATCCCAACGGAGTTGAATCATCATCCCCAGTAGACTCTGGAAGCTTATCCCCTGCAAAGTACAAAATAAATCTCCCCAGCCAAATTCAGAGGAGTATCCCCACAAGAGTCTAACGGGATTATCCCTAGCAAGTTGCAACTGAAAGATCATCCCCAGCGAAGTTCTTTCCCTTCACAAGCAGGAATTCAATCCTCAACAGATTTAATAACACCAACAACGGTAACCCATCCCCAGCGGAGTTCATCATTAAAATCCCCAACAAAGCTTATCAACGGAACCCCCAGCGGAGTTTATTGTTAAAATCTTCAGCAGAATATATCTCCCCACAGAATAATTCCCCACAGAGTAATCTCTTCATCAGTTTATTCCCCACCGGAGTTCCCTTCTCCCGCAGGTCTATTCTCACAATCACCTTCGTTCACCATCCCCAACGGTAACGAAGAATTCAACTCTATTCTCCAGCAGCTTCGGGATTTATTTTCCCCAGCTAAAACATCACATTTTCATACATCATGACACATGCATAAACGCATCATATAATACAATCTCATTTATGTTGAGAACACCATTGCTTGATCCATATCATGCATTGCATATGACTGACCTTTACCTTTCAGGAAAGATGCAGTTAAATCCTCAACCTGTCAATGGAGACAACCCGTCAATAGAGACAACCTGTCAATGGAGACAACCCTTCAATGGAGACAACCCGTCAATGGAGATAACCTGTCAATGGAGACAACCCGTCAATAGAGACAACCTGTCAATGGAGACAACCCATCAATGGAGACAACCTGTCAATGGAGACAACCTGTCAATGGAGACAACCTGTCAATGGAGACAACCCGTTAATGGAGACAACCCGTCAATGGAGACAACCCGTCAAAAGAGACAACTCGTTAATAGAGACAACCCGTCAATAGAGACAACCCGTCAATAGAGACAACCCGTCAATAGAGACAACCCGTCAATGGAGACAACCTGTCAATGGATACAACCCGTCAATGGAGACAACCCGTCAATAGAGACAACCCTTTAATAGAGACAACCCGTCAATAGAGACAACCCGTCAATGGAGACAACCCGTCAATGGAGACAACCCGTCAATGGAGACAACCCGTTAATGGAGACAACCCGTCAATAGAGACAACCCGTCAAAGGAGACACCCCGTCAAAAGAGACAACCCGTCAGCAAAGACAAAACCACCTACCAACAATCTCTGAATGGCATCCGTAAGCCCATTCCCGACATCACAATGCTGATGCTACTTCATGCGAGTGCAAATTTCTGGGCACTCTAGTGTTCAATCATCTTCCACCTTTGGATCACGAAAGGCCCGAACGCCAATCTATATCCTCAGGTTTAAGAAGATTGAACAGGGGAAACGGTTGTACCCCAAAATTTTCCCTCCCATATTTCTCAAGACATGTCAAGAATCATCTCCAAGTTGTTCAAGATGGCTCAAGAGTTGGACAGTCAAATCACCTCCTAAGGCAGTCAATTCAAGATTAGGGTTTTGTGTTGCATCAAGGTCCTTACATCCAAATGGTCTCAAATTCTCCCCAGTGTCCTAATATGTTCTCAAGTTCATCCATGACAAATTTCAAACCTTGAAGAGAAAGTTTGGTCAGTCAATTGCTCAAAAGGTCCAAAAATCGATTGTGCTGGGGCAAAAGTCAATTGTGACCCAAATACAGTCAAACCTCAAGATTTTTTGCCAACATTCTCATTTTGAAGGATAATTCATCATTTGATCAAGGGTTGATCATGATTCATCAAGGATTGCTCAAGATTCATCAAGATTCAAAAGTTGCTAAATTAGGGTTTTGCAGGAAAAGTCAACTCAACTTTGACCAGGCATAACTTTCTCATACTTTATGATAAATGACCCATCAAAAGCTCATTTTGAAGAGGATGAAATTTCCTACAATCCATCTTCACACTCCAAGATCAAGAAATGCTCACACAAAAAGTTACAAATTTAGACATTATAGATCATTTATGAAAGTCAACAAAAACACCTTTTTTGCCAAAGCTTATAACTTGAGCATGGAATATCAAAATGAGATGAGACCAAACGGGTTGGTTAGAGGACATCTCAAGGTTTCTAAAAAGTCCAAGAACACTTCCAAAAGTTCAAAATTGAAGAAGTTATGCATTGTTGAAGTTGGGCATTTTTCCAAAAGTGCCAAAAGTCAACTATCCTCAAAACTCCAATTTTTGACAAAAGGGCCCACTTTTTTCCACTTGATATGATCTTGTCACACCACACACGTGTCTTATCTTCAATTTCATGACCAAACATTAATTTTTCTTTTTTATTTAATTTTTATTGATTTAATTCATTTTAAATCAATATTAATTCAAATAAAATCCAAGAATTGATGGAATAAGATTTTGTTGATCATTACAGGTCTTCATTATCATGATACACTCAATCAAATTTGTATCAAGCATTATTGTGAACAAAATCTTGGATTTGGTACAATTTTTGAAACTTTATCAATGGTGATCAAATCAAATCCCAAACCTTCAATGCACATGGATTCAAGCCCAAAGATTAAACCTAATTCACTCTATAACACTTGTACAAGCTATACACATCAAGGACACGACCTCAGAGCTGCAAAAAACGGCAAAACCAAAACTGAAAAAAACCTTGAAAAGTTGGAGATCGAAATCCATATTGGAGGCGTTTTCAAAGCAAAATCTCCACATAGCTTCCTTGCCTGACATCCAGTGGATCTAAAGCAATCAAAACCAAGCATTGAGACCTATTAAATCACGCTGTAAGTGTTCTTGAACATAGCTCTGAACATGAGATCGTGATTCCATATTTTGGCATTTTCTAAACAAATCGTTTGTGCATTCATGTTTAACGTCCAATTTCCAACATTCCTGCATTATTCAATTTTGTTTCCATGGCCTATAACCTTAGATCCGAAGCTAGGGTTTGTGTTCTTGTTTTTTTAGGCATTTTTTATGCAGGTAAAATTAGGACAAATAATTGGTACAGGGATGTTCAGTGGAAAGAGACGAGTACGATGGTGTTCTTAAAACTCGTTTCCAAGGCCTACAGATGATTTTTGAGGGCAGCCACGGATTCAACTGCGGATAAAATCCGCAGGTAAAAATCCTGGTTATTTCAACGAAGAAGATGAAGGTGTGTCTTCTTCCTATTGGACAGTTCAAATCTCGTGCCACTTTTTTTTTTTTTTTAGCATATTAGTTGAGTTTCCAATATAATATTTGTTTTGTATCCCATTAACAAAAGAACGCGTTGGTTGAGTTGGCAAGCAGGCTAGTGGAAAACCCTTGGGACCTGGGTTCGAATCTCAGGTCCCCCAATATTTGTTGTGATTTTTCTCCAGGCAATTGTATGCAGCTTCATAAGCGTGGTCCACCATATTCCTCCTGATCTCAAACGCCAGATGACCTTCAGGCCAAATCTGAAGGCCAGGATTGAAGGTTCACCATACTCTCCAGTCAACGCACATGCATGGAATGGCCAAGGTCAAAGCAAGCTTGGACGTTTTGGGCCTGAAAAATTGCTGATTCTACCTCCAGTTTGGGCCCATACCCCCAATTTTGTTTATTTCTATTTCTTTTCATATTTCTTTTTTTCATTTAATTGTTTTGTTAATTATTATTATTATTTACACTAACCAATTATTTTTTTTAATAAAATCAGAAAACATAAAAAATATTATTTTTATTTATTAAATTTAATTTCATCACTCTATTTTTGTAAATAAATATTAATCAATTAATTTAGTTTTTAATTAGGTACAATTTTAATATTTTTTGCAATAAATTAAAATTAATGTAGAATTAGGTTTTAATAACTTTTAACCATTTTAATTTAATTTCCTTAAATATAAAAAATCCCAAAAAACATTCTTTTATTTAATTAATTAAGTAACTTAGATTTAATTTAATTTAATTCAAAAATAACAAAAAACATGCTTTCTTTCAAAAAGGGGTCAAGACCCTAAAAAATACGCCGATTTAATTTTCTTGCACGCGATCCATATTTTCATATTATTGTAACTGCTTCCGGTATGTAATAACTTTTAATTAGGACTTTAATTATTTATCGCTTTCTTTTACTTTCCGCATTTTAAATTAAAGGGTTTGTTTTTGGCGATGTAAATACCCGACGCCTTGTAATAGCTTAGATTTAATTCCCGCAATTTAATTTCCGCACAATATTAACTGTTAGATGTTTGATAACTAGGCAATGCATGACAAGATCAATCTTTAACCTAAAATCAATATAGCTCACCCATGACATGTACAAATAAAATTAACCGAACTAACACACTTGCACATGCCACTCTTAGGGTACACCTCACTCGGTTGCCTCGAGCGTGGTCATTGAGTATAGGAAGTTTTAGAGGTCGCCCTCTTGTCCAAAGATCATAGTTGCCTCGAAACGGTTGCCTCGGAAAAATGATCTAGGATATTAGGGTTACCGCTAAGGCGTCCTAACATTGCTTTAGTGACCACACGTCCCTTAATCAAATTGACTCGAAAACTCCAACGACGGTGCTACCTACTCCTTAATAGTGGGATAGCATTGTCTAAAGGACATTAGCACAGTTTAATTCCTTTTTCGAGTAGGTAGATGGTTCTTAAGTACTTGCTCCTTTTAAAACAAAACAAAACTTTTCGCACTTACACTCCTTTCAAACAAAAATTTCTTTCAAACCCACAAACACAAAGAAAAGCAAACTTTTGAAAACACAATGAGCAAGTACCTAAGAGCCCGTGGATAACCACGGATAGAAAGGGCGCTAACACCTTCCCTTTCTATAATCTACCTCCCGAACCTGGAAAATATCTCAAAAAGGAATTTTTCTGTGCTTTTGTCCTTTCCTTGTTGGATAAAATAAAAGACGGTGGCGACTCTTGCTTACCGCGACATTTTGCAAAAACAAACGCAAACGCGAACCAGCATTCCAAAAAACAGTCAGTTCTCATTCCCACCGATCACAAGAATAATAATTCTGTCAAAATCAATACTTGAAGATCAAAGCAAAGAAAAATAAGAAGATCTAAACACAAGAGTTGTTTCTCATTATTGTGTTGACATTATTGTTTGTTTGAACACAAGAGTTGTTGCTCATTACTGTGTTGATATCACTATTTGTTGAGAACACAAAAGTTATTTCTCATAATTGTGATGTTACTATAATACATTAGAACACAAGAATTGTTGCTCGTTATTGTGTTACTTTTGTAAATTGTTTAAACACAATAGTTGTTGCTCATAACTGCGTTAAAAAATCTATACTTAAACTTCTATGTAATCCTCTTCTAAGAAGCAAACTTGTATACACATTATTCAACAGGTAGTTGAGAAAGTCCTTTTCTAAGGCATGGAGAAATCTCATTCAAGGGACCGAGTAGGTCATAAGTCTTAAGGAGTCAGTGATCTTTATATCTCTTAGGGGACTGGATATGTCATAATTCTTAAGGGATCACTAGCAGGTTATAATTGTTGTTGTTAGTCACCGGCGGGAAGTCCGTGCAGTTGTAATCAGTTTAGTTATAGTGAATTAAGTCTTTTTCTAAGGAAAAACCACCTTGGCGGGTGGACAAGATTAGTCTTTTCTAAGGTGAACCTCGATAAACCAGAAGTGTCTTTTTATTTCTATTTCTGATTGTCATTTCTCTTCTAACATTATTTTTGATTCTGGTCGTTTGTAAAAAACACTTCTAAACGAAAATGTTTTAAAACCTAATTCAAACTCCCCCTTACTTGTGTTTTTTTCAACTTTTAATATTATTATAGTGAATTTTCTTCCTGACTTGATATCCTCCAGAGTAGGTGACATTGCACCGAACTGGGTTAACAATTGATTGTGTTATTTAATTTTCTATAATTTATATATTTGCATAATATTTTGTTTTCTGTCAGTAAATGATGTCATAACATATGTCTTGACATTGTGTTGGTGTTAGGACATGAGTCTTGACATCTATATTGCAAGTGTCAGGATTTTACATTTGATGTTTACTGATGATTTACTTCTCTTTGAAAAAGCAACTAGAAATCAGATGTGCTGCATGGAAAATGTCCTCAACAAGTTCTATTAGCAATCAAGGTAAAGAGTTAGCATTTCTAAGACAAAGAGTGTTGTTATAAAATAATACTCCTCTAACAGTCAAAGAAGAGTTGCTGAATTTGTCAGGTTTTAAGGAGACAAATAACATGGGCAAGTAACTTAGAGTGCCCTTAACAGGAAAAACCCCTATACATAAAGACTTCGCCTATCATTTAGAGAATATCAAGACAAAGCTCACAAGTTGGAAAGTCAAGCACATGTCTTTTGCAGGTTGAGTAACTTTAGCAAAATCTCTCCTAGTGGCGATGCCTGCCTATACTATGATGTCCACTTCCATTCCTAAATAAATTATCAAAAGAAATTTAAACTCTCTGGAGGAATTTTATTTGGGGTGACACTGAGAGTGATAAGCATATTCATGCGGTTAATTGGAGAGCCATCACTAGCCTCAAAATGATGGGTGTCCTAGGACTGAGGAACCTAGTCGTGACAATAGAGCCAACCTGGAAAAGTTTGGATGAAAGCTTGAGTGGGGATGAAAGTCTTTGGTGCCAAGTGCTTAAAGGTAAATATGGTCGAGGCTGTGTGAATTTTTGCAATATGGTTATTAAGCCAATCAATGAAGTCAATGAAGTCTCTTATTAGTTGGGATATTAGGAATGGTGAAACGACTATTGCCTGAACTTATGCTTGGATTCCTCCCAGTTATAGGAAATGATGAAAGAATTGAAAATCTAAACAATAGTCATATTACTAAAGTTGTTGAGCTAGTGACTGATAACGGAGAGTGGAACCTTGACTATTTCCAAATATTTCTTCCTAATAACATAGTGAAAGAAATCTTAGCCATTCACCCTCCTCGAGCTTGTAATGGGAAGGATGTGAGCCAATGGAAAGGATCAAGAGATGGAATTTTTACTGTCAGAGATGCATGTCATTTATTGTCTAGCTCCAATAGTAGTGACAATGATCATGATGCAGAGTGGAAGATAATATAGAACTTGAAGACCCTTGAGAGAATCATGGCATCCATTTGGCAATTCAATCATGACAGTCTCATCACCAATTTTCTCCCGAGCAGGATGAATGTAAGAGATCACCAACAAAACAAAATTAACTACTTATTGAGATGAAGTTTAATGACCAATGGCTTTCATCTTCTTCCATTCTTGATAGTTATTAACGAAACAAAGAAAAAAGAAATGAGAGATCAATATGAAAAAATAAGAGATATAGTAATCCATAGAGAGAAGAAATGAGAAAAAGAAGTTTAAAACTTGGTCTTCTATGATCCTTTTGATGATCAGAGCAAACGATAACATGTCTAAACCACTATATCAGTATCCGTTAAATCTCTATTAACTTTCAATTTTCATGTTACTTATATATATATATATATATATATATATATATATATATATATATATATATATATATATATATATATATATATATATATATATATATATATATATATATTCAAAAAAAATTTAATGTAAAATGTTTTTACACAGTCAACCAATCGTCATGGCAGTCATCCATTGTGGGTCACAAAATCCAGCCTACAATGAAGACCTTGGCCAACGTTGGGGGCACTATAAATACCCTCTTTCACTAGAGGGTTAGGTATTCCATTCTATTCACTCTCACTTTCTGTACTTGCTCTCTATTTACTTTGAACTTTACTTTGGCATTGAAGTATCTTGCAAGTACACCCCCTATTTTCTCAAACAACCGTAGAAATTCAAGTGTTGTCGGCCACTGAAGATCCTTCTGATCCCAGTAAGATCAGTGGCGTCATCTGTGGGAAATATTTGCTCCCCCATTTTTATCTTACTCTAAAGACCAAAGCAAACTAATCCTCAAAACCTATTAAACACCATGGCCATCCAACACAACAACGGTAACACCAACGAAATTGTTTTCCCTGCCACCACTGACATTGACAACCTCAACAATAATGAGTCGACTGGTCACGATCAAGGTGACCCTAGGTACGGGGTAACAACATCCTCATCTTCTCATGGTGTGGCCAACAACACCGTCCAATAGTTCGAGGAACCTGAAATGTATTTGGAAACTCATGTGTCGCCTAACGCCGACCCTACCATAAAGACCCAATTCGCGGCTGTCAACCAGTAACTATTTGATCTTCCAATAGAGAGAACACACTAGAATGATGGATAAGGGCCAACGATCATGCTCCCCCTCGAGGAGACGTCAACGACCTGAATCTCGTAGCCCGTCCCCACAATGACAAGATGCCCATTCACGCTTTCCTC
The DNA here is from genome assembly GCA_948472305.1 of Vicia faba. Taxonomy (NCBI): domain Eukaryota; kingdom Viridiplantae; phylum Streptophyta; class Magnoliopsida; order Fabales; family Fabaceae; genus Vicia; species Vicia faba. The sequence goes on along the minus strand of OX451740.1, from coordinate 1,065,942,222 downwards.
CGCTGAGACACCAACATAATGAGTCTCAAAGCCCCTATTCGCGAAAAACTGGGTGCCAACCTCGGATGAAGAGGCTGCAGCCAACGGTCATCAAGAAGCGCGATTGTATTCCACCAAGCATGGAGCGACGGTCCCCTGGTCCTAAGAGAAACAAGGTTGACAGGCTGATAGACAAGCCAAAGAGTCGATCAAGAAATTCGTCGTGCCACAACAGAGGCCCTCGGCTCGACTCATCCCCGTCACGCTCACTGATCTAGAGCGATAAAGATGACCCCCACGGTCCACTATCTCGTGTGATAATGGAGACTCCACTTCTCATCGGGATGGAAAAGCCACTGCCTCTAGCAATCTATGATGGCGCGACAGACCCTGATGATCCTATCGAGAACATTGATGTGATGCTCGAATACTCCAACATCAAGGGCACCATCAAGTGCAGACTATTCCCCACAACTCTGAGGAAAGGTGCCATGGCATGGTACAAAAGCCTGCATCAAAGTTTGTCACCTCCTGGAGGGATCTGAAGACTCACTTCACCAGAAATTTCACCGCTTCCCAACGACACCCAAAAATTGAGGCATCACTCGAGCCTATCATCCAGGGAAATAGTGAACCTCTTCAGTCATACATCAAGCGATTTAATCGATAATTCATCCAAGTCCCCATGACTGACCGCATAAAGAGATACCTGCTTGAGAAAGGGTTGCATCCTGGCAGCAATTTCAAAAAGGCAGTTGGCATCGAGACACCCCGTTTACTGGACGAACTTCTCCTCAAGGCCTAGTTTTACATCCAATAAGAAAAGAAAGAGGCTTCCAACAATGCTCGAGACTCGAGGAATCGAGAGACCATCCAAGTTTCGAATAATGATGGTGTTGTGTCTCCTCGATGAAACAGGGAGAAAAGAAGAAATGATAGGCCCTGTGACTCTCGCGAGCACAGAGGCTCGGCGAGCCGTTTCATTGAGTATACTCTGCTGACCGTTCCCCACGAGCATATCCTTGTAGATTATATCAATGCTGAATTCGAACAGGGTAGAGTTCGAATCCCCAGGCCTACACCCCCTAAGGAGAACATCGAAAAAACCAAGTACTATCGTTTCCATAGGAGAACCGACCACGTCACCGAAGACTACATCCACCTCAAGGATGTCATCGAGACCCTCATCAGGGAGGGTCGTATAATACACCAAGAGGAGCGAGGCTCCCCGATAGGACATCCGCGAAGAGAAGAAGGTCGAGGAGGCCATTTGAAAGGAGCCTTTGACTTAGTGAATCCAAGTCAAGCATGAAGAGGCATTTTCCTAGTTATTCGAAAGTTGCATGTAGAGAACTTTTGCCTTGTGAATCAAAATAAACATGCAGGAGGCCACTGCTGGTGAATTGAAGGGAACTTGTAGGGGGTTCTTGCTGGTGAATTGAAACAAACTTGCAGGGGGCCGTATTCCCAAATGAAACTTGGACCAAAGCTTGTTCGAAGGGTTTTAGATGCCTAATCGAAGCTTGTGAGACAGATATCGCTCGAAGGGTCTCAGACACCCAATTGAAGCTCCTCGTCCAGATGCCAATCGAAGGATTGTTCATATGTCAATCGAAGGACACCGTTGACATGCCAATCGAAAAAAACTTGACCATCATTCAAAAAAATTCATTTTCTTTAGGCAAGTATTTGTATCCACCCATATAAGAGAAAACCTTGGAAAACATGAGGGGGAAAATTTTGGGGTACAATAGGCCGAAACTCATGTCTCATTTAGAGGGCCCGAGCTCGGTGGCGTGAACTTCCCATCATCAGCTGGGTGTTCTGCCAATGTGGTACAGCGACGATGGAGCTTGTTTGAGTTTTCCATGTCGGGCTAAGAATCTGCTCGTCAAAAGAGTGGAGACTTGCCTCTTTGTTTATTTTTTAGTGATATGCTTGTACCTAGGCATGCACATGTGGTCGGGAAAATTGTGTTCGTTGTTTCGACGAGATACGTCAACTATATCAGTGTTTTAACTGTAATATTGCCTTAGTTTTTCAGTGTTCCAAGGTTGAGCAAGTTGTTCCCCGTGCAGGTTTTTGAGATAGTATGCCCCATTTCCATTTTTTCTCTAACATGATAGTATCTCTTGGATGAAGGACTTGATCCACCTCTCTTCTTCGTGCTCCTGAGCTTCAACAAGATGTCTGCTCGATAATTGTGTTTGTGGGGAACATGTGCTTGCTGAGCAGTTGTGTTCGCGGGGAACATGTGCCTATTAAGCAGTTGTGTTCGCGAGGAACATGTGCCTGCTTGGCAGTTGTGTTCGTGGGGAACATGTGTCTGCTCGAAAGTTGTGTTCTCGGTGAATATATGCCTGCTAGGCCAGAGTGCTTGCAGGGAACGTATGTCTGCTCGGCAGTTGTGTTCACGGGGAACATGTGTTTACTCGGGAGTTATGTTCACGGGGAACCTGTGCCTGCTCGACAATTGTGTTTGTGGGGAACATGTGTCTGCTCGATAGTTGTGTTCGCGAAGAACATGTGTTTTCTAAGAAGTTGTGTTCCCGGGGAACATGTGCCTGCTGAGAAGTGGTGTTCACAGGGAACATGGCTTATTCATGCACTCCTCTCGTCAGGGAGGCTGGTGAAGTCATTTCTGATGTGATGTCGAGCATAATTTGCAGCCACTTTCTCGTCGTATTGGATGTACGACTGGGCTTTAAGGAGGAGGGCGTCCATTATGGCCGGTGTTTCTATCCAACTGCTTTAGAAAAATCGCTGTGGGGGTACAACCCTTGCTCGAGCAAGTAATTTTTCATATTGTCAGTCCTGGAGACCTGAACGACTTCTCTATTGAACCCCTTGATGTATGCTCGGCGAGATTCTTCTTTTCCTTGTATGGTCGCTTCTAGAGAGGCATCTGTCTTCGAATGACATGGAGGGGCAGTGAAGTGCCTTGAGAACATCTTCCCCAACTGCTTCTATGAGCTGATGGATTCATTGGGGAGGTTTTTGTACCAAGACATTGCTCTTTTTCTTAGAGTCGTTGGAAACAACGTGCACTAAATAGCGCCCATAATGCCTTGGTAGTCGAGTAGGGCGTCAATGTTTTTGACGTGCTCATTGGGGTCAGTTGTCCCATCATATGTTCCCAAGTTTGGGGGTTTTTCTTGTACGGTGGGGAGGGGAGCATCCATGATAGCCCGAGATAATGGACCCCAGGGGCCTTCCTTGTCACTCCAGCTCGATGATAGTGGTGGAGAAAAGTTGTGCTTCCCTCGTCGAGGACAATTGTCTCATCAAGGAGATGAGATTCTCGATCTGCTCTCCGGTTTCTTGGCTACCGGGGAAAGCTGGTCTCTTCGAGGAGGAATATGATCGTGTTTCTTTATGGCCAGGATATGAGCTCTTTCTTGCCCCGACGATGATCATGTCATCAAGGAGACAGGTTGTACGATCTTTGTCGATGGTGCCTCCGAGGGGGAGACTTTGACCTACGAGCAATTTCTAAAGCCCCAATCATCTCACTTTGTTGGCATATTAAGAATTTTCTCTTGTTGAGAGCTATGAGCAGGGCAACCATAGCAGGGTCAACGTTGGACGGAGAAGGGATTACCTGTGTATTCTCCAGTGCTCCTTCTTGAGCTTTCTTGAGCTTGCGAGCTTTGATGTCGACGTCTTCAGCCTCGTCAAAAGATAGATGGGCGGTGTGACCATACCTCAATGGGATGACCTCTTCAAAAAATGTCATCCCACAACAGTCATCTGCCTTGCAGGCATGGGAGATGATGGGTTTGTGAGCATTGTTGATGTCGTCAAAGCTGGCCATGACTGGAATCTTGATTATTTGCTTTGATCTTTGGTTTTCAGGGGAAGAAAGATAGGGAGAGCAGGTGTCCCATAGACAATGCCACTAATCTTATCGGTTGATCAAAACCTGAAGTGAGACAGAGACTTCGACTTCAATGCTAGAATGGAAGAGGAGGGGTGTACCTGCAAGGCACTTCGATGTTGAAGTCAGTTGGAGCACAAAGAGATACAATAGAGGGGTTAGGGTTTTAGTGATGAATATTGGATACCTGACCCTCACATGTGTGAGGGTTTATATAATGCACCCAACGCTTGGCTATTGGTCCCTATTTTTAGGCCTAGATATGCGGGTCCACAAAAATAGGTAACTGGCAGGACTTGGTCAAAATGGACAATCATGTTCGTAACTATCTGTTGCATCAAACAAAGATAAGATGACAGACACAAGCGTTTATGAGCGTTTCCTGGGTGTCTGCTCTACGTGTGTCGAGAAGACCAGGGAGTGAAGTTGGCCGTTATGACGAGCAGAGAGGTGCTCACGAGAAAAGATGATTTTGGTCATTCCTGGATGGATGTCCTCGTGTGGCTGGTAGGATGAGAACTAACATGTTTGAGCGGGAAGATATGGTCTTGTTAGTCATGGGGGGACAACTGACCACGACTCTTCGAGTGAGGGGAAAAGGGGAAATGTGTCCTTTATCTGCTCCAATTGACTGTGGAAAAATTGTTGGGTCATCTTGGATGTAGACGTGGATTGGGCTATGCTTAGGCATTTGGACAGACCAGAACACACACCTTCCTCCAACCTTTAAATTTTCCTAGGCACTATCTGGTCTTCGACAACCTGGTTAAAGGGGCCGATCCCTTCAGTGACAAGTTCAACCCGCGGATTCACGACCTTGAGCTAGGCCACTACATTGTATAAATTCAGATCAACAACACCCAGGAAATCCTGCTCGAGTTATTGAATCCGAGAAACTAGGTCGACTCAGGTCTTCAAGGCCTTCATCTTGCCTGTTTCCCCCTCGACAGGAACCGCAACAGCCCTCAAACTAGCAATTTCATCCTCGAGAATTTTCTTCATGAGCAGCCAGCCACCTTTCTCCGCAGACAAGGTTGTTACCTCCTCATATTTCTTCTTCAGCTTGTCAGTTTGGAGCTGGAAGTTGTCTTTATAACTACCAAGGCCATATTCCAACTTGTTCTCCTTCATCTTGAGGGCCAATTTCGCTGTCTGCAGTTTCTCCAGCGCTGCAGCAGAGCCGATCTCATGACCGGTAAGGACTACGGCCATCTCCAACACCCCCATCATGGCATTGACATCTTGGGCTAGTCTTTTTCTCTTGCCCGCAGTGTCAAGGCCCTTGATGACCAGAGAGTCTGCGTGGGGAACATCCAGAGGAAACCGATCAAAAAATTTCTTCTCGATAAAGCAAGGAGGAAACATGAATTTGGGTTTGGGAGTATCACCCGTAAGATCTAGGATGTCACCATCCGCTGAGTGACCCCTTTTTCTACCCGAGTTTTCCTGCACAGAAGGGGCTGGTCGACAACCGGAGATAAAGAAAAAGTATCGGAACCATCATTGGGAGGATGGCTCATGGGTAGGACGAAGCAACTTTCTTCGTGACTTTCCCTCTGATCTGAACCATCTTGAGCACGCGCTCCATCATACTTGACATCTTATCTACAACAAATAACAAACACAAGTTACTACGACGAGGAAAAAACACACAATTACACTAAAAGAAAATAAAGAACGACTACCTAAAAGCAGGACAAGTTCCTCAAAAGTTTTGCACTCGAGGAGCTCCTTAGTATTAATGTGTCGAGCCTCATACATGGGATGACCCTTATCATCGAGGAACTCCTCCCCACTTCTCATTTACCACTTAGCAGGGAAAAAAATCATCTACGAACTTAGTAAGTTTCCTAAAGGACTCTTCGTCCTCGTCATCCAAATCACCCGACTTGGTAAGGTAATGATCCGCCCCCTTTAGAAAATGACTCTCACACCAATGAAGAGGAAACTTGGAGACCAATTCCGACTCTTTGTTCCTGTCGTCATCATAGCACACATTCCCATCCTCATCGACAATGATCACTCGCTCGAGCACTGGATCAAAGGCTTCCTGTGATACATGTTTAATGAGGTAGTATCGATCCTTGAAGTTGCGTATAGAGTCCATGAATGTCTTAAATAGCCTCTTAGATTACTTCGGGGAAACCCAACTGTATTTTTTGTTCAAAGACTATCGTTAGATGTGGAAGCAAAAGAAGAAGAGGGGGATCGTGAAGCCCAACTCGTGATAGTGACACATGATCTCGAATTCCTGGATAAAGGCAATCGTATTCTGGTGCAGCTGGGAGGGCGTTAACTCTAGATGACCAAAGACCCCAACCTGAAAATCACTGAAGGGAAGCCACAACCCCAATTCCTTGAAGACGAAGTTATACATGGGAAAGCGATTTCCCATGTAGTACGAATAGATCCTCCCAACCTCGGTGGGTTTGAAAATCTTCTAGTTCGGCTCGAATCTCTCTTCGCCCACACAATGCTCGATGATCCTAAATGCATCACCCAAGGAAGAGGCATAGTGAAAGGATGTACCCCATGGTTCCTGCCCGACCCAGGTCAACTCAGGATCAGTAGTTGTGTCAATTAGTTGGATTCCCTCGGCACTGCAAGCCGTAATACCTGAAAAGCAGAGGAAAACACTGAATTCGATGATCAAATCAAATCCACCCTTCCACCACAAATCAAGTGAAAGGGCGTGTGAATGCACGGGGACGAATTCCATGAGAAAACCCCCTACTCAATAGAAAAGAAGGAAGTTATGACAAACATTTCTCGACTTAGGGTTCGATGTTCCCACATATGAAACCTACGGTGAGGTCCCCTTCGACCCTCACAGATGCATGAGTTTCACGGGGAGACACGTCCCTGTCACATGAACTTCATCATGAAATCATGAGTTTCATGGGGAAATACGTCCCTGTCACATGAACTTCATCATGAACTTATGAGTTTCACGGGGAAACACGCCCCTGACACATGAACTTCATCGAGAATTCATAAGTTTCACTGGAAAAAGTCTCCCCGTTGCATAAACTTCATCACGAATTCACGAGTTTCGTAGGGAGAAGCCTCCATGTCATATGTACTTCAACAAAAATAAAAAATTCCCTAAGTTTTCCTAACCTAAGTTACCGCAATCGTCACTGGAGCTGGAGTTCAAGAATGGTGAGACCACCGCCAAACACTAACACGCTGTGGAACCTGACAAAACTCAACATGTGAGGTGCACGACGCGAAGAACAAACAACCAAAAATCCTAAAAGTAACAAACAAAGAAAATTGGGCTAGGAAAGAAACTTATTGGGTTGAAGAGAAAATAGAGTCTGCTGAAGCAACGACAGCAGCAACAACAGAGGAATGCTATGAGAATCGAAGGACCCGAAAAGAACAGGCGAGAGCAGAAATTTGGGCGGAAAAAGAAAAAGTTACAAATGAGTGGCATCACAGGGATTTATATCCAAACCCTTGCATGGAAAAAGTGATATCACACAGGAATGTATGTCGTCAGAATGAGACATCATTACCCCTACTCCTAAGTCATCATAACTCTATGCCTAGGTCAGCATTTCACATTAAATTCTACGACATGTGGCTCAAGAAACATATCTTTTGTCTTCCCGAGATTCTCAGACTCTCTCGTCTCCCCGTGTGTCATACACAAACTGAGAATTAACAATACGGGGCACGAGCAGACAAAGATGCCGACCACGACCCATATATTTTATCTCGCCCAGGAAGACGAGACAATAACGGTCACAGGCAAGATACCATCCTCGTACACACTTGTCCATAAAATGAAAATCGCCCGAGGCGAACTGCCGTTGCAGGCATATAAAACGAAGGACAACTTCACGCAAATCCTCTTGATCTTACTCAACGCACGAGGTGACTCTAAGTCACTACTCCTTTTCCTAAGAGCAACAACTTGGGGAACTCCTGTTCTGGGTGGGCCCGGGCACAACCCAACGTCGGGCACGACCTAATCTGCCCTTGCGCCAACAACGGTCCAATTGAAGGCCCAATCCCTTGGGGTCCAAATATGGACATATGCTGCCCACGTGCCCCTCATTCGGGGATACATCATCAATGTGCTCCACACTCTTTGAAACCATTATGCCATTCGTTACCGACTTGGTCAGTCCATCACCTGAAGATCATGGAACGGTTGACCTAGGACGAAGACCATGTGCTGGTCTTCCCTACCCATGTAGGATCCTGGCAGTCATCCATTGTGGGCCATAAAATCCGGTGCACAATAGTGAACTTGGCCCAGCCCTGAGGGCACTATAGACATCCTCTTTCACTAGAGGGTCATATATTTCATTCTATTCACTCTCACTTTCTATACCTGCTCTCTGTTTACTCTTAACCTTACTTTGGCATCGGAGTACCTTGCAGGTACATCCCTCCATTTTTTCCAACCGTAGAAACTCAAGTGTTGTAAGCCACTGAAGATCCTTCTGATCCTGGTAAAATCAAATATCAAGTGCATCTCACTACTAATTTTTGACAAAAAGAGAGGTATGACTCATTTATGCATGAATTTGGTGTGAAATGAGTGTATCCAGAAATACATTTTCGAATCTGTAGGGACATTTTTCAAATTTCTATAGGGTGATTAGGGTGGGAAAAGTAATCTCATTACTAGTAGGTTTTAACATGCCACCTCTGGCTTATAATGACCTTGTTGGATTTTTCTTCCTTTTGAAAATTTTCTTCTACATACCTTTGTTTTTGAAAAAAAAATGATATCAGAAATTTGCTAGGCAATACCGAAAATTCCACAACTTATACCCGAAATTATGTTGAACAAGTAAGTATTTTACCAGAAATATTGGACTTTTCTGGTATATACTATACCGAAAATTTTGAAAATTTTGAAAATTTTCGTTTATGTCTACCGGATTTTCTGAAATTTCCGGTTGGTCCATTTTTTTTAAAATTTTCCAAAAAATTGTAAATTTCTGGTACTTATCATTTTTTTTGTTTTTCCTATTTTTTTTCTTCTATTTTTTAGTGAGGAGCAGGGGGAAAGACGGGACTGTTAGAGGTAGGAGAACCGACAAAGATGCCGCCCAGGCCAAGGTTGAGCAAACAGAGGCATCCTAACTTTTGGTTGGACGAGTTGCTCCAATCGGTTCACACCGAAAACAGATGAATGAGGAGGCGCATGGTCGATTTCGTGCACCCAGACGCCAAGTTGGTACTGAGGTTGTTGCTGATGAGGTACCTGTTGTTGTGGAGGTGTCTGTTGCTGTGGAGGTGCCCTCTCCTGTTGTTGTGGAGGTGCACACTCTAATTTTCACGGTATGAGATCTTTCTCACCCTTCTTTTTTCAATATCAGGCATCAACTCTTCCAACTTTTCCGTCAGTAACTCGAGGACCAGAAACCCATATAGAATCCAAAACGTCACATGATTTTGTGCTCCGGTGAAGTGCACAGTCGCGTTAACCAAAAATTGAAGAAGATGCATTTTGCGATTCTGATTATTTCTCAACAATAGGTAACCCCTATTTATACAACTTTTGGTGCTTTTTAAACCACACAAAATTGTCGGTGCAATCACAACCCTACAAAATTGTCAGCAAAATCGTAACCATTGGATAAAACAAATTTTTATAATCTACCGAAAATTAAAATCGCAACTAAATTTTCAGTATGTTACGGAAAATATTTAAATTTCCAAAATTATTTACAACGTATCAGAGTTTTCAAATTGAACTATCAAAAACTTTGACTTTACCAAAAATTTCAAAGTTCTATCTGAAAATACTCTTTTGTTTCATCATAAGGGACATTTTGGATATTATGAAGTCCAGGGACTGCGATCTATAAATTTGGGAGTGACAATGTTAAAATCTCCATTACTAGTACTATGCAGTGGGCAGTGGCAGGCCCAGCCCACATAACCCACGGGCTTTTGGAGTAAACTGAAGCCCTTTACCGATTTATGACCGCCCTACTGCTTCGTGTTCCCTTCTCCGCCTCTGCTTTACCCTCGAATTCCATGGCAGCCATCAGAAGAATCGTCGGCTACAACAATTCCGTATCTCCCTTTCTTCTCACTTTCCACAGAGCAGTTTCCTTCAAGCTTTTCATTGGAGGTATACATATTCACTTTCCTCAATTTCTTTCTTAAATGCAATACTCTGTTTTTTCTTTTCAAAATTGAACTCAGCCCTAGGGTTTTGTGTTATCACCTAGTATCAAAACAGTTCCAGTGGTTTCTGTGTTTATTTATACTTGATTTGAATGCATGAATCCATTTATTAATGACTATCTTTGTAGCACCGACACCTCTGGAAAAATGTTGTTTCAGAGTCCGAAACCGACTCTGACAATTGTGATTAGTTTAACTTAGTCATTTTTTCAAATTATTATCTATGTGAACGTGTCAGTGTCAATGTTATATTTCTGGTGTAGGTTTTTCATAAATCGTTATGGACCTTTGAAAATGGGTAATTGATTATGTAGGACTCTCCTTTCACTCAACAGAGAAAACATTGTCAGAAGCATTTTCAAATTATGGACAAGTTATTGAAGGTAGATTCAAAGTCAATGTGATTAGTATAATGCATTAACATTATGTTACTCATTTCTTGCTTTTTTGACAATGTTATTTGTTTTTCAGCTAAAGTTGTGACTGATAGGGTGTCAGAGAAATCTAAAGGGTATGGTTTTGTTACTTTTGCTTCACAAGATGAAGCTGAGAATGCCATAGCTGAGATGAATGAAAAGGTAATTATTATATTTGCTATTTTGATGCTCTTTTTAGGGTTAGTACTTAGAAGTGGGAACTGAGAGTGAGAGATCTCTTTGCAGGCACTAAACGGACGTGTTGTCTTCGTTGATTATGCAAAACCGGATACTAAACGCAGTATGGGAATGCCAATTGCAAGAGGGCCTCCTGAAGTTCTAAACAAACAAGAGATAGTTGATTCTCCTCAAGAGACATGAGACACGATACTGAGGTATGACGAACTTGAGCTGTTAAACTAGGATTAAACTTCTCTAAGGTGAACAATTTGCTACTTTAGAATGTAAAGTAAGTAAGTAATCTCAACAGATATATAATATCATGTGCAGACATAGCAAATCACAAATGTTTTGGAATATCATCAGTCGGTTAAGATTGCTTACTTTACCATTTAAAGTGAATTGCTAACTTTGAATGAGTTAAAACAATAAAAATGGCTGAGTTTTCTTTCATCAGTTATTACTTTGAATGAGTCAGTTTTTTAAGGTGTTAAGTGAAGGATTTATGTAGTAGGGGTTGAGCTCTTCTGAGCAAGCTTGTATAAAGTGATAAGTCTTAATTTTTTAAATTGATCTTTCTGTTCCTTCATTGACACCTTTGATTAAAAACACAGAAGGAAAGAAGAGGGACAATATACAGAGAAGAAAGTGGGATGAAGAAAAGAAAATGAAAGGGGGTTGAAAGAGAGGAAGTGTTTTAAATTTTGAACATTTGCTGGGAAATATAGTAAATGTAACTTAAATTGTTGGAGAGGTTAAAATACTTTCGTTTTGGCCCTTGAGTGTTTTTTATGATGTGGCAATAATTTTTATTCTTAGTAATTTAAAACTAATTAATTAATTTGAAAATCTATAAAATAATTATAAAAAACTTAGGGGTCTATTGAATTGAAATTCCAAAGGATAGAAATTGGTCTTCAACGTAGTAAAGCTTTCAATTGTTGCTTTGTAAAATTGTTCTGCCATCAAAATTCAATAAAATTTTGAACACCTAAAAAATTGTATGAATGGTTTAAATATGAGACTACCGTCAAAAACTTGATCGCGACTTTGTATGTCTATAAATCTAGAGACTGCAAGTGCACAGTCCTATCGCGTAGTCTTAAAAGATATCGAATCCACAGGGACTATGAATCGATCTACCGTAATTTTGGTTACTGGGTAAAGCTAAGGCTAATATTAATTTAATTAACGAAAAGGATTTAATTACTAAATTTAGTTATAAAATTTTTAATTATAAATACCAGTATGTATTTCACCTAAATTTTGGGTTCCGAATTTCCACTGGCTTTTACTTAAATTGGTCAAAAATTATCTTTACGCAAACTTTATTTGTCTAAAAACCTTCCCCTCACACTTCCGTTCTATTAGTTCAGGTTATACGATTAATACCCTAACGTGTGCTTCCGTCACTCTGCCGGATTCAAAAGTAATTTTTGAAAACAGAATAAAATTTAATTGTTTTTAAAATGTTTCCGCCTCTTTAAAAACAATGCCTAATAATCACTATCTGGTTTTAGCCTCAAACTTCCGTTTTATTAGTAAAAACCTTAATCAATTCTAAAACCTCACATTCCGTTCTATTGGTTTGTAAAATCTTAAACAATTTAATTGAATATTAAAACCATGAAAGAAGTTTCTTTTACAAAATAATTTTAAGCCAGTTTATTTCGGATCCCGTTATTTGGTTAATTTACATACCGATATTTAATCGGTTTAGCCAGACATGTTCATACAATTAATCATGCAAGGTTTATTAATTAGGAAACGGCGAAATAAAAACATACTCAGAACAGAGATCATACAAATATATTAAATAAAGCGTGGATTGTTTAGTGACGATGATGACGACATTGAGTAGTCTTTGCTTGCTATATTTTTGTAATTATTTATATTTTAATGAGGAACCAAATTTGAAGATAAAATTTAAATCCTTATTTACATTTTAATCTTGATTAGAAAGTAAAACAAGCCATCAGCCACAGTGGAAGTCGAATCCACGACCTTTTGACCCGGAGTCAAACGGCTAATCCACTATGCTATGCGATCTTTGATGTTTTCCATTAGATTTATATTATATATTTTTCTATATATTCAACCAACTAACCTAATCGAAAAACTGTCAGTATTCAATAAGTTTGTAAACATAATAAAATAGATTTGTCGTTCCTACTTCATTTTTTTATAAAACATTATGAATACAATTTGTTTATTATTTCATTTAAAATTAATGAGTTATAAAAATGATGATTTAAGGTATTAATTTATTGATTTTCAATTTATGTAAAATATCTTAATATAAAATATTTTATATTTAATGAGACCAAAAAGTACAATTAAGTCGTTTAGAAAAATTATTTCTCACCTTCACATGTCTTCCTCCGGAACACTGTCATTCCCCCTTCATGACCTCCTCGATCAGTAGTAAAGCAATAATCAAACCCTATAGTATATCACAACTCTTCAATTTTATTAGAATTACTCAAAGTCTCGTACATGAATAATAACTATTCTCAAGTTAACCTTGTCCCGTCAGTTCTATCTATGATACTCATTTTTTTACAGCAAACTTGATTATCACTTTCACCAATCATTACAATTTTGACAATAAGAAAAGAAAAGAGTTAAGTTGTGTGTTTATGTTGTTGGAAATAATTCATATTCAAAAGCTGTTGATTAGAATCAGAAGTTTTTGATGTATTACTCAGAATTAATGTTGCTCAAAAGCAGTAGAGTTTCTGAGGATGTTAGTCAGAAATTATTATCAGTCAGAAGCAGAAGCTTCCGAGGTTACGCCCATAAGTATGCTTAGCTTCTGGGATTCTGGAGCTGAGTTTGTTATCGTAGCTGTTAAGTTTAGTATTTTCTAGTTTGTACCTTTTAACTTAGTCATTAAATTTACTTTTATTAGGGCCTACGTGACAAGTTACTTTGTGTAGACTAGTAGTAGTTGTCATTTGTAACAGTAACAACAATCTAGTTCAACCATTCTTTCTTACAACTTTATAGCCGTCATTGCAGAGCTTTAATATTATTCTCTCATACCTTTCTTCATTTATTAACTTTTTGCACTAACAATTAGTATCCAGAGCTCCGATTCTGATTCACAGAAACACGAGTGAAACAGTGAGGCGTTGTGTGATTGATTTTGGTTCTTGAATTCATGTTGAATCTTGAACAAAATCTGAACAAAATCACATTTCCTGTTTATGTGGGATTGGGAAACACTGTTTGTGAGATTTGAGTGTTATGTACAAGATTGAAGATGATCAGAAATGATTGTCTAAGCACCAAGCTTCTAGTATTTAATGACAAAAACTAAAATCATTGGATGATTCAGATGCGTGTGTTGTTTGGCGTTCAAGATGTTCTTGAGCTTGTTATAAATGGTTATGTTCCAGTTGCAGCAAATGCGACAAAGGAATAGAGAAATGCGCAGAGAAATACAAGGAAGAAAGATCAGAAGGGATTATTCTCCATCCATTAATGTGTGGATGATAATGTGTTTGAGAAAATTGTTGATTCGATGACGGCGAATGCTGCGTGGGACACACTGAGTAGGTGTTACAGTGGTGACGCATCAGTGAAGAAGGTGAAGTTTCAGTCTCTCATAAAGCAGTATGAGAATCTCAATATGAAGGACAACGAGAAGGTTTCTGAGTACATCTCTAGAGTGATTATGATCACTAATGAGACGAAACTTGTGGAGAAATCCTTTCTGAACAAGTAATCATTGAGAAGATATTGAGGTTGCTTACTCCTCAATTTGATTATATTGTTATAGCAATTGAATATTCTAAAGATCTGGAAACCATGAGAATAGAAGAGCCGCAAAACAATCTAGAGGCGCAAGAGTTGCGTCTGACTGAAAGTGTAACGCCCATTAATTTAATTAATTATTTAATTAAATTATTTTTGGATTATTTGTTGAAGTTGTGAGATGTTGAAAATTGTTGGTATAAGTTGTTAGATTATTATTAATTAACTAATTAGTTAATTAATAATAATAATAATATTGGAATTAATGGAATAATATAAGATTAAGTTGTTCGGCTTAGTTATATGGTGGTACGAAGTAAAGTGGGTGTGTGTAAGTAGGCCCAAATGTGATTAATGAAATAAGGTTAAGTTGATATGAGAAATTAGGTTAATTAGAAAAATAAGAAGTTTTGGAGCGGTAACGTAGGAAGCGGTAGAGAAGAGGAACAAGGAAAAGAGGCAAAACTAGGTTCGATCGGAAATTATAGAGCGACCTTCAATTCAAGGTAAGGGCGAGGTTTTGACTCTATAATGGGAATCATGACGCATATTATGTAGGAATTGGGTTGGTGCAATGTTGCTGTGATCATATATTGTGTTGGTCTGGCATTTGAGAAACTGTTAATCGAAGAGAATTCCTTGTTCGAATCAGTAAGTCTGTGAAAAAGGAAATAGTCTGTGCCGAGGGGCACAAGTGTTGTGCCAAATAACACAAAGTGAAGGGACGTGTCGAGGGGCACACGAGCATGCTGACCGACATGGTTTGGAGTAGAGTGTGTCGAGCGGCACAACTCCATGACGAGCGACACGACCTTTTAGCTTTGTGCCGAGTGGCACCCTAGATGTGACGAGGGGCACGTCCCTAAAACTCTGTTTTTCAGTTGTTATGTCTATTCCTGGACCTGTTAATTATTAGTTCTAATTATTAGCAAATAGTAAATATGTATTAGCAACAAGTATAATTAAGTAGCAGAGTTAACGGTAATAAGTAACAGAATCAGTAAATAATAGCAGAGACTAATTGTTAGTTACTGAAGTAACCAAATTGCAGATTAGCATATATAACAGGTAGAATTAATAGATTACAAAGTCAAAATGCTTAGCAGGGACAAGTATTAAGTTGCTGTGATGATGTTGTTGTTAATTGCGAAGTTGCAGGTAGTGATGAATTTTATTGTGTTGCCTGTATTGATTGGCTAAAATCAAGTTGTAGGCCATTAACAGTAAAACAATAACAGAGATAATTTATAGTAGTAGGATGTAATTGCAGTAACCTTATCGGAAAACTATTAGCAGTCTAATAGCATAACACATGTAGTAGGAATAAGTTAACAGTAGACGTTAATTGTGAAATAGTGACAAAAAGCTATTAGCAATAAAACAACAGTATAAAATTAATTAGTAGCACTAGAATAGTGGAAATTGTTGTTGTTGTTGTTGTTGTTGAAGTACCTCTAATTCTTGGCAGATAAGTTGTAGGCTTATGACCAACGTTGAATTATGTTGAGTTGATGTTGAATTCTTGTTGATGTTATAGGCTTATGGCGAATGTTGAATTATGTTGAGCTGATGTTGAATTTTTGTTGATGTTATAGGCTTATGGCAACCGTTGAACTATGTTGATTTGATGTTGAATTGTTGTTGATGTTATAGGCTTATGCCAACGTTGATTCACGTTGAGTTGTTGTTTGTTGTTGTTGTTGTTGTTGTTGCTACATTCATGTTGTGTCGCATACATCACATATCAAGTTGGAGTTGATGCTCGTTAAGTTGGTATGGATTGGCAAAATATTAAGTTGAAGGCTTATGCCTTGTTGATGCCTCTATTTATTGGAAGATTATTAAGTTGCGAGTTTTGCTTCGTTGGTCCCATATGCATGTGCATAAAAATCAAGTCGCATTTGATGTTGCATCCTGAGTTGTTGTATGGAAGAATTAGTTGTGTTGAATGTTGTTAAAAAGCTGTGAAGTGGTGATTGTTATATGAATTGATTCTAATATATTATTCATCATACATTCTATTATATTTTGATATCTCACCCCTTTTGTTTGAATGTTACCCCTATGTTGGTAACATGCCTGTAATCTAGAGTGAAGGTTGTTTACCTTCATTAGTTCGAGTCAGTGTCGTCGCTCTGATACGTAACACTCGGGGGGATGAACACTTGTTGTTTTATCGTTGTTATTACTCCAGTTGTTGAATTTTAAGTTGATTTCGTTAAGTACTTGTTGTTTTGAAGTTGTTTTTAGTTGGACAAAGATGTTATGTAATTTGAGTTGAAAATTGTGATTTCGCTGCCTAAGTAATAAAGTTGTTTTGTTTTAAAGACGAAAATTATTATTATTGTTCATTCGATGAATTAAGTGTTATGTATCTGTTTTATATGTGATTAGATGTTGTTGTTATAAGTTGAATGTTTAGCATCCTATTTATATGTCGAAATTTTATAACTCTGATTTTATCAATATCCACCGGATAGAATTATGGTGTTATATTAGTGGTATCAGAGCAGGTCGGTCCGTCCGACTAAGTTATTGAGTCTGCAGAGTAGTGTGACAGTTGAATACTATCGATGTGTTGTTTCTTAGTACGTGTGTGCGACACACTGTCGATACTTGTTTGCTTTTAGAATCGATTGTATACATGAGTTGGTTTGAAGATAAGTGGGGGGGGGGGGGGGGGAACTTTGTTTCTCGGATATGTTTCGACTGTAAGATGTTGGTCCGGTATGGAAACAATGCAAGTATTGTTGAATTTTTGTTGGTTCTCGAATTCGAAGGTGACATGGATTTAAGATTTTATCTGTTAACCAAGTTGGAGAGTCTTGAGGGAGGATGATCAGACATTGTTGATGTTTACTTCTCAGAGGATGAGGAGCAATGTAACATTTGTTGATATACGAGTAGAGTGTAAATCCCTGAGGTTTCTGAAGGTGATTGTTAAGTAACAAGGATGATTTTTATAAGATGGAATTTAGAAAGTTGTGATGTTTCAGCGTTGCCGGTGGACTGCAAATTTGTCGTTTTAGGTAGCCCTTGCGTAAGATGTCGACGTTTGAGCGGTGATAGAGTGACAGATTGTTGTAGAACTTGTCGTGAGATCCTTGTGAGTGATTGTAAAAGTTGTTGGAATGTTTTGAATCGCGAGTCGGAGTCGGAAATACAAGGAGATGAGTACGATTTTAGGAATGGTAAGTGTTGGTACTGGTACAAATAAATTCTATTATGATGTTATCGTAAGGTGTGTAATAGTATGTCACCGCATGACGTCGGTGTTCGCATTTTTGGATAACTACGAAAATTCATATCTTGTGTTCTGAGTATCGGTTGATGTTCCGTTTGAACCTGTGAGGAAGATAGAAATGTATTCTATCCCATGAAAGTGTTTTTGAATACGGTAGATGCATTCCTATGTGGAGGGACTCTGAAGTCGGTTACGGAACTAGAGGCTTTTTGGGCATAAATGGTTATTATTGCAGTTGTTTGAGACGAGGTCAAGCGAAATATGTTGTTGGCGAATAAGTTGAGAAATGAGATGTTCAGTATTAAAAAGGATGTGAAAGTATTGGAGAAGCGCATAGAGATGCAGCTTATGAAGATTAACGATGACTATAATGAAGCTGTCATTTTTAAAGGAAGATGCTTTTAAGAGGAATTATAGTCGTGTTTATGATGCCAAGGTAGTGGCATGTGTAAGAGAATAATTGGAGAGGTTCTATCACCAAAACAGTGTGAAACGACATTGTTGAGATTTCAATTGGGACAAGACGATGTGTAATGTACTGGTATCATAGTAATTCTTGAGTTGGAAAATACTTAACCTTCGTGTGAGGCTAAGTGAGTGTAATATGGACCGTGTAATATGTTGAGCATTGGTGGTTCATCGACAAGATCGAATGAGAGGGAAATTGTGGGAGTATTTGTAGGTCTCATTGGAAATTATTAGATTATGGTGCTTTAGGTGACTTGAGTACAAGTTCTAAAGGAACACTATTATGGTTTGGTAATGATGGTTTATGCTCCATTATGGTTGTCGGCTATCTATTGACAAATTGAGGAACTGATCACCCTTAATCTCTTGTTGATAGTAGACGAGATCGTGCTGGATGGTATATATTTGTCTTACTGTCTTAATGGTGTGTAAAGTTATTGATGTTATATCGTGAGGATAGTCGCTCACCAGTTTGTGTGAAGTAATAGAGGAGTGGCTAAGAAAGAGTTGATACGTATTGAATAATTTGGAGTAGCAGGTTTATATGCGAGCTAACGCCGCAAAGTGAAAGGTTGAGAATATCAAGTGAACAACGATTTTATAATGGATGTTAAAGAAAGTCCGGAACTTGATTGAAACTTGTAAATCATATAGTTGACAGAAATTTTAATGAGGACGGTGACTTAAGGTGGATGATCAGTGTTGCGTGGCTGAAGCGTGATGTGGCGCAGTTCTATGCGTATACGACTCGTTAGAAGTGAAAGAAAAAATATTAGAAGCCTATGAGAATGACATGTCTTGATCTACATGTTTGATTTGGTGGATTGTTGATATAGGGTTCATGTACCAGGGTCTATGTTTTCTCGTAAATATTTGCTGATTTTATAAGGATATTAATGTGGTTGTTGGTGAGTTATGTGTATATTTATTGAGTTATACTGTTAAGTTGATGTTATAATGATTTTGTTCCCATTGTCGTGATGTTGTTGTTGGTTACCGTAAATGATGGATAGTACTCCATAATATGACGAAGTTGATTATGTTGGCTATGTTGATGTCACTATAAGGGTGATATGGCGATATGAATAGAGTTGTTGATATTTTGTTGATAATTGACACACACACACACACACACACACACACACAGACAGACACACGCACACACACGCACACACACACACACACACATACACGCACACACACACGCACACACACGCACACACACGCACACACACACACACACACACATACACACGCACACACGCATATACGCACACACACACAGACGCACACAGACACACAGACACACACACACACGGGAATGAAATTGTGTATGTGTTTTGGTGTTGAAAATGTTGTTAAGATGATAAGGATATTGTATATCCAAGTATAAGCGTGTTATGGTTGTTACTACCTTAAATGTTGATATGTCAAAATATTGTTGAAGTGGTTGATAAGTTATTAACGATTATGTCGCAGAGATGTTGAATGATTAGCATGTGTGTATTTATTTAAATCGTGTTGAGTTATTGTTATGTCAAGAAAGTAGTGGTCGAAGTGTTGCCAAACGCGACTTAGGAATCAAAGAGTGTGATGCGAAATTCGCTTTAAGAGTGGTAGTATCGAGTAGATTTTCGAGGACGAAAATATTCTAAGTGGGAGAGAGTTGTAACGCTCGTTAATTTAATTAATTATTTTATTAAATTATTTTTGAATTATTTGTTGAAGTTGTGAGATATTGAGAATTATTGGTATAAGTTGTTAGATTATTATTAATTAACTAATTAGTTGATTAATAATAATAATAATGTTGAAATTAATGGAATAATATAAGATTAAGTTGTTGGGCTTAATCATATGATGGTACGGAGTAAGGTGTGTGTGTGTGTAAAATGTGATTAATGAAATAAGGTTAAGTTGATATGAGAAATTAGGTTAATTAGAAAAATAAGAAGTCTTGGAGCAGTAACGTAGGAAGTGGCAGAGAAGAGGAACAAGGAAAAGAGGCAAAGCTAGGTTCAATTGGAAATTGTAGAGCGACCTTCAATCCAACGTAAGGGTGTGGTTCTGACTTTAATGAGAATCATGATACATATTATGTAGGAATTGGGTCGGTGTAATGTTGGTGTGATTATATATTGTGTTGGTTTGGTATTTGAGAAACTGTTAATCAAAGAGAATTCTGTGTTCGAATCAGTAAGTCTGTGAAAAAGGAAATAGTCTGTGCCGAGGGGCACACGTGTTGTGCCAGACAACACAAAGTGAAGGGACATGCCGAGGGGCACACGAGCATACCGGCCGGCATGGTTTGGAGAGGATTGTGTTGAGCGGCACAACTCCATGACGAGCGGCACAACCTTTTAGCTTTGTGCCGAGGGGCACTCTAGTTGTGACGAGGGGCACGTCCCTAAAACTGTTTTTCAATTATTCTATCTGTTCTTGGACCTGTTAATTATTAGTTTTAATTATTAGCAAATAGTAAATGTGTATTAGCAACAAGTTTAATTAAGTAGCAGACTTAACGGTAATAAGTAACTGAATCAGTAAATAATAGCAGAGACTAATTGTTAGTTACCGAAGTAAACAAATTTTAGATTAGCATATATAGCAGGTAGAATTAATAGATGACAAAGTCAAAATGCTTAGCAGGGACAAGTATTAAGTTAAAATGCTTAGCAGGGACAAGTATTAAGTTGCTGTGATGATGTTGTTATTAATTGCAAAGTTGCAGGTAGTGATGAGTTTTGTTGTGTTGCCTGTATTGATTGGCTAAAATCAAGCTGTAGGCTATTAACAGTAAAACAATAGCAGAGATAATTCATAGTAGTAGGATGTAATTGCAGGAACCTTATCCGAAAACTATTAGCAGTATAATAGCATAATACATGTAGTAGGAATAAGTTGACAGTAGGAGTTAATTGTGAAATAGTGACAGAAATCTATTAGAAATAAAACAATAGTAGAGAATTAATTAGTAGCACTAGCAGTAGTGGAAATTGTTGTTGTTGTTGTCGTTGTTATTGAAATGCCTCTTATTCTTGGCAGATAAGTTGTAGGCTTATGGCCAACATTGAATTATGTTGAGTTGATGTTGAATTGTTGTTGATGTTATAGGCTTATGGCAAACGTTGAATTATGTTGAGTTGATGTTGAATTGTTGTTGATGTTATAGGCTTATGGCCAACGTTGAGTTATGTTGTGTTGATGTTGAAATGTTGTTGATGTTATAGGCTTATGGACAACGTTGAATTATGTTGAGTTGATGTTGAATTGTTGTTGATGTTATAGGCTTATGGCCAATATTGAATTATGTTGAGGTGATGTTGGATTGTTGTTGATGTTATAGGCTTATGGACAACGTTGATTCATGTTGAGTTATTGTTTGTTGTTGTTGTTGCTACATTCATGTTGTGTCGTATACATCACATATCAAGTTGGAGCTGATGCTCGTTAAGTTGGCCTGGATTGATAAAATATTAAGTTGAAGGCTTATGCCTTGTTGATGTCTCTATTTATTGACAGATTATTAAGTTGAGAGTTTTACTCCGTTGTTACCACATGCATGTGCATAAAAATCAAGTCGCATTTCATGTTGCACCCTGAGTTGTTGTATGGAAGAATTAGTTGTGTTGAATGTTGTTAAAAAGCTGTGAAGTGGTTATTGTTATATGAACTGACTCTAATATATTATTCATCATACATTCTATTATATTGTTTGATATCTCACCCCTTCTGTTTGAATGTTACTCATATGTTGGTAACGTGCAGGTAATCCAGAGTGAAGGATGTTTACCTTCATTAGTTCGAGTCGGTATCTTCGCTCTGATACGTAACACTCGGGGGGATGAGCGCTTGCTGCTTTATCGTTGTTATTACTTCAGTTGTTGAATTTTAAGTTGATTTCGTTAAGTACTTGTTGTTTTGAAGTTGTTTTTAGTTGGACAAAGATGTTATGTCATTTGAGTTGAAAATTATGATTCTGCTGCCTAAGTAATAAAGTTGTTTCATTTTAAAGACTAAAATTGTTGTTATTGTTCATCTGATAAATTAAGTGTTATGTATCTGTTTTATATGCAATTAGATATCGTTGTTATAAGTTGAATGTGTAACATCCTATTTATCTGTCGAAATTTTATAACTCTGATTTTATCAATATCTGCCGGGTAGAATTGGGGTGTTACAGAAAGAACTTCTGAGAGGGAAGTTGAGCAGACTCTGAAGGCTTCTTTTGTCAAGAAGGACCAAAAGCAGAAAAGACGTGGTAGTTTCCAAAAGTCAAAAGTCTTCTATTTTGATGAGAAGAAACATCAGAAGGGAAAGGAGAAGTATGACAAGATAATGGTTCAATGTTACTATTGTAATAGGTTTGACCACTTTGCTAAAGATTGTTGGTCAAACAAAGAAGAAGCAAAAGTAGCCAGGGAGATTCTGATGATGAATTTGTGCTATTAATGACTTTTATGAATCCGATAAGGAACCTGTGAGATTGTCATTTTCTGATTCTGAAGGGGAAGAAGATGACTCTGAATATTATGACTTTGAAGGAGTGTTTGAATATGAGTAAGAATTAAAAGAAGACGCTGGAGATTCTAAAGATGAGTCAAAATCCGAGGTTTTCGAAGATGAGTCGGAGTTAGAAGATGACTCTGAAGCTGAAGACAAGTTAGAATCTGAAGGTGATTCTGAGTCTGAAGAAGAATCAGAAGATGAGTCGGAATCTGAAGAAGATTCTGCTTCTGAAGTTGAGTCAGAATTTGAAAGTTCTGAAGAAGAGCTAGAGTTCGAAGATGAAGAATCTTCTAGAGACTCTAAAAATGAGTCAGATGGTGAATCTGATTCTGATCCAGAATCTGGTAATGATCATGCTTCTAGAAGAGAAAACTCTGAAGACGTATGTTATGGAGGATGAGCTTTTGAAGATGATCATGTTTCTGGTGGTAATCAAGAATCTGAAGGTGGATCTTATAAAGGAGGAGCTTCTGAAGATAGTCCAGCCTCTGACAGTGGTCATGATTATGAAAGTGAAACTTTTGAAGGCAAAGGTTATGAAGATGATCCAATACTTGAAGGTGGTGCTTTTGAAGATAGTGATTCTGGACGAGGCCCATAAGCTAACAAAGGCGGAGCTTCTGGTGGTA